>JAOTOL010001330.1:0-222500 GCA_034440575.1 Imbricaverruca yamaguchii
TATTTATAAACCGTTTGCACTGTAGCTCTATAACTTGGTGACTTTTCTCAACCTACTTTATATACTTGCTATGCATGCTGCATAATTCCCATTCACGTATTCCTGATCAGCATTTATACTCCAAGGTGTGCCACGATAATACAATGAAGATGCACTCAAACAAAACCGCTTGGATCTATTTATTTCTATCTCATGGATATGAACATATCCTCCAATGCAAATTGTATCTTTCTTAAACACTGCAGTGAGTTTCTGAACAAGAAGAAGTTTGGATCCATAGGCTACAAGTCATGTCACTATCCCCCTGCGGCACATTCATGACCACTGCACGACAACTATTCTGCAATATTTGTATTTCACAAGAATATTTGTAGAGCTGTGAGGACACTGACTGATAGCTCCCGTCCAGTTCTCGGAAATATTGCCTAGATTCCTTGGAAACACAATACTGCAGACGTGGTAATTTCGAGGGCGATAACATTTCCTCTGACGTCTGCTCGTTGGGATCCTGAAGCGACAGTCTGAACCGGCCGTGACGTATTCCCGCCATCACTCCTGCTGCTGACGTCATCAAACTGGAGGCAGGGGAGGGGCGAGCACCAGCCTGGGCGTCGTGCAGTCCGTGTGCGTGTGTGTGTGTGTGTGTGTGTGTGTGTGTGTGTGTGTGTGTGTGTGTGTGTGTGTGTTTGTTTGTTTTTGTGTGTGTGTGTGTGTGTGTGTGTGTGTGTGTTTGTTTGTGTGTGTGTGTGTGTGTGTGTGTGTGTGTGTGTGTGTGTGTGTGTGTGTGTGTGTGTGTGTGTGCGTGTGTGTGAAGTAGACTGCACCACGGTGACGCTATGAGGGTCAGGTGACGTTGACCGTCACTCGTCACCTGACCGCCACAGCGGGGGGATGTGGGTCAGGTGACGTTGACCGGGTCAGACGCTCGTCACCCGAGCGGGATGTGGGTCAGGTGACGTTGACCGGGTCACCGTGATGCTCGTCACCGGACCGCCACAGCTGTGTGCTGCGGTCTCGCCGCAGCTGCGTGCCGCGCTCCCTTGCGCCCGTGTCAGGACGCTGCTCGCAGTCGTGCCCGTGTCAGGTCAGCAGCGGGCTCACGGTCCGCTGCCTCGTCAGTGCTGCAGACCGAGCGTGCAACTGGTCCACCGGTCAGGTGTGGTCTCTGGTGAGGGATGTCGAGCAGGTGTGGTCTCTGGTGAGGGATGTCGAGCAGGTGTGGTCTCTGGTCAGGGATGTCGTGTAGGTGTGGTCTCTGGTCAGGGTTGACAAGCAGGTGTGGTCTCTGGTCAAGGATGTCCAGCAGGTGTGGTCTATGACCATGTATGTCGAGCAGGTGTGGTCTCTGGTCAGGGATGTCGAGCATGCGTGGTCTCTGGTCAGGGATGTCGAGCAGGTGTGGTCTCTGGTCAGGGATATCGAGCATGCGTGGTCTCTGGTCAGGGATGTCGAGCAGGTGTGATCTCTGGTCAAGGATGTCGAGCAGGCGTGGTCTCTGTTCAGGGATATCGAGCATGCGTGGTCTCTGGTCAGGGATGTCGAGCAGGTGTGGTCTCTGGTCAGGGATGACAAGCAGGTGTGGCTTCTGGCTGGTGTTGTCGTGAAGGTGTGGTCTCTGGTCAGCCATTCCGGGGGTATGTGATCTTTGGCCACCAATACCGGGGCATCTGATCTCTGCTCAGCTATACCGGACAGGTGTGGTTTCTTATTGGTGATACTGTGGTAGGTGATCTCCGGTCAGTGATACCATAGTGTCACCCCTGGTCGGTAACACTGGGAAGATGTGGTTTCTAGTTGGCGATGTATCGTTTTTTGTTCGTAATACTGGACAGGTGTGGTCACTGATGAGTGATATCGGGCAGGTGAGTCTTTGGCAGTGACACTGTGAAGGTGTGGTCTCTAGTAAGGAACATAGGGTCATGTGGTCTCTTATCCGTGATACGGAACAGGCGTAGTTTTTGGTCAATGATGTCTGAGTAGGTGGTCCCTGGTCAGTGATGTCGTGGTGGAGTGGTAGGTGGTCTCAGTATTACTGGGATGTGTGGTGTCTGGACAGTGAAGTCGTGGAGGTGTGGCTTCTGGTTAGTGATACTGGAGTATATGGTCTCTTTTCAGAGTTACCAGAGAGTATCGTATCTGATTAGTGATACCTATAATATGGTATCTGCGATCAGTGAAAATGGGGCCGTTTGGTATCTGACCAGTGATACCGGGCAGATGCTGTCTCTGGTTAGTGATGCCAGAAAATTGTGACTCTCTATTGATTCCAGGAAGTTGTGGGCTCTTGTCAGTGATGCCGGGAAGTTGTGGTCCATTCTCAGTGGCGTTGGGAAGTTGTGGCCTCTTTTCAGCGATACCGGATCGTTGTGGTCTCTTGTCAGTGATATCGAGAAGTAGTGGTCCCTTGTCGGTGATACCGGGAGGCTGTGGTCTCTTGTCAGTGATGCCGGAAGGCTGTGGTTTCTTGGTAGTGATACCAGGTGGCTGTGGTTTCTTGTTAGTGATACCGGGAGGCTGTGATCTCTTGGTAGTGATACCAGGTGGCTGTGGTTTTTTGTTAGTGATACCGGGAGGCTGTGGTCTCTTGGTAGTGATTACCGGGTTTTCGTGATCTCTTGTTAGTGATACCGAGAGATTGTGACGTTTGATCGGTGATGATCGATAAAGCGCTGCGATTTATGGACAACAACCCAGTGGACATGGGAGAACCTGGCCAGTGATACTTCTTACAACTGCAGTCAAGGATGGGATTATTGACGGTGGATTTCAAGATGATAATGTATGGACAACAATTCCGGTGTGCTGAACGCTTTGAAGGCGGCTCCGAGGCCAAGAATATAACCGGTGGGCTGCGTTGTGCTACGAAGAGACAGGACATTCGCGTGGCGAGGCGGCCATGAAAGGTGAGCTGCACACTGAACTAGTTCAGGTGGTACTGATTTAATTTTTCAAATGCGGGCTCGTGGAAAATGCGTACACAGACGTGCGTCAGCACATCATTTACCTGATAATTTCAGGATTTCGTTGCTTCCTCTATATGTCGATGCGAAACAAATTAGTGTGGATATGTTTCAGTATCAGTGAGGGATGCCACTTTATGATGAAATGCTTCAACAAAACCGTCCACATCATTTGTGGTGATGCACAAACCGCAGTGGGCGGCTTTAGGTCACCCAAGTGCTTTCCCTCACGTTGCACAAGGCGTTATCAGTGTAAATACGATTGCATTCATATCAAGGATACTACTGTAGTGAATGAAGAATGCTAATGCTGACAATAACAACAACAATAATAATAATAATAATAATAAAAATAATAATAATGATAATAATAATACTAATGATAATAATTATAATAATAATAATAATGTTAATAATAATAATAATTTGCAATGAAAATAATAATAATAATAAATTATAATAAGAACAAGAATAAATATGAAGCTAAGACTAATAATGTTGCATACCGGTTGGATGATTTTACGCAATAGCCGTTTCAGAGCACTCTGGGGATGCATGGTCAACGCCAATCTGGATCGTCCCAAACGTAGCAACTCATTAGTACATTTAAAAATTAGAAATAAATAGATGCAGTGGATGCTATATTTGCACCATGCACAAACGTGCTCGGAAAACACATCATAATGAACAATTTAAACTTATTTCAACTACTGGGTTTGTTCTGGAAGACAATATAAAGTTGACACAATGTACACGTAAGCGATGCTGCTCACTGCAGTACCGCGAACCATCACTAAATCCAAACGATAGTTTGACTGGGTGGTTATATGTATGTCCAGTAAAAAAGGATTATGGTGGTCTTGTGGTGCAGGTATAGGGTCTGCCAACACACTGCGAGAGACAACCTGTGGACCGGAGGCTACTGCGCTCTCCTGGCAACCCGTAAACACTTATATTGTGGTCACTTTTCGTGGAAGTGCAGAAAGTTCAGAACAATGCAGTGTTTCAGTAATTCGGCACGGCGTATTCAAATATGGGATACGTGCTAGACATTTTACAGCTAAGTCAGATTGCATATATAATGCAACTTCGATACACATGCAATCAAAAATAGTCTGCTTCTCTTGAAATTAGTCGCAATTTTGACGAACTCGGGTTTCCTCTGTCGAATTCGGTACGCATATGTCAAAGCGAACTGTTTTGTGCTGAATTGTCGACTTAACATAGGTGCCATAACGCGTCGTGGTCTTTTTGTCTTCTCACTCAAAGCACGCCGCATGCAGACATCTTACGTGGCCCCCTCCATCGGACTGACACCACACACACGGTCGCCCGGCCTGGGAGCACGCAGGTCGGATGGTATGACGACAGAAACACGTGGCCGGCAGCTCGCAGGCTGCCCTCAGTAGGTGCCGGCTAGGCAGCGGTCGGCGAACGTCTGCCATAAAACCTTCAGGTTGAACAAATGTATTCATGCTTCAAACAGAGCGTTGTAGATTTGTTTTTAAAGTCTGATCCGTAAAGCATTGCAACTGCGATGTCTGATACGCACAAGTGCCTCTAATTATTTGACCCCACATGTCATATTAACATGATTGATATTCACTTCACTTCTGGTAAGACAAATTACGACGATGGATGTCAGTAATTATAGGTGTATGCCACTACATTGATTTGTCCAATTGAAAGTATGGTTTGAACCAGTCAGATAAAACTAGTTTTGACCTCAACTTGGCAGTTGGTACCCTATCAGCAACTGTGAAATATTTTCCAATCTCTCATTGAGTGGGAAAAGAACTAATACACTGCATTTAAGAGTCATCCGTTCATGCTCATAAGCGACTGCAAAACATATGTGTGAGATTAAGGATGAGTTTAAATTTCAGGAAAAAATGATCATTTTGACTGGTCATGAATGGAACTTATACGTTGTTCATGGTTAGCAAAGACCAACGTTTCCCGGTTGCAATTCATAATCGTAACCGGATAAGACATTAAATTGACCGTCACTCTCCAGGGAAATACTTCAGGGTATAAAGCATATGAACTGTATTCCGATGTTTCGCCCTTAGGTCATTATCAGGGACGCACACTGTTGCATCGGTGACAGCCGGTGAATACCAGTTACACCAGTGCAAAAAAATTCGACCTGTCATCTAGCACCTCCACTGACAGAAAGCGACGCAAAAACATACACAAACCTCCTGGAAGCGTATAAATGTATCCATGACATAGGGACAGAAGTTGAAACACGTCGTGCCATGGCTCGTTCACGTGGTGAAGGAGGGTGGGCAGTTGCGACATGTTTGCCACCACAGTCATATCCCGACATACATTTCCGCGGCCTACCTCCAAAAACAGTAGCCCAATCAACGCACTAATTTACAGCCACACGCAAAACGCACGGATATATCTGATGCTTGACGTCACGTGCTATTCGTGTTTGTTGGGATTAATTTCCGGTTTCAGCTCACGAATAAATGGAGATTCTATGCTTGTCAAATCCGCGTAGTCCATTGCTGTACTTGCCCAACACACACACACAAACACATACACACTCACACACACACACACACACACACACACACACACACACACACACACACACACACACACACACACACACACACACACACACACACACACACACACACACACACAGACACACACACACTATATATATATACATGTTTGACATATATTTTTATTTTTATACATATATTTATATATATATATATATATATATATATATTTTATATTTATATATATATATATATATATATATATATATATATATATTGAAATTGGAGTTTTCTCCCAATGCTTCAGGTTCAAATAGTGTGCCGTCAGGTGTTACCGATGGGAGTAAAGGGACGGCAGATGCGTGCATATCCTAAAAGTTCGTTGACTTTTTCCATCACCGAGCGCATTGCTTCTCAGGTGTAGGAGGCGAACAGTTAAGTTATAAACGTCACCTTCCAAGGTACATTTTTACTCCATGTTTTCCTTTTAGGCCATCTCGCTTGTCCTTCACGTACTAAAAAGACACACATATGACAAAATTACGTTGATGAAGGTTAACTTTACCAGAGTATATTTTATTGGAGGTTCGCAGCACCTAGCTTATATGTGCCTAGCATACGTAGCTTATATGTACCGCTGTATGTAGCTGATATGTATTGCAAGGGGATCCTCGCTCTAATCCCGACAGAAAAAGAAATCAATAGGGTGGCTTATCGCAAGGTGTCAATCCTTCCAGATTGCGTTGGAGGAGGAGGGCGGATTTCGCTGTTCCCCTGGGACTTTTCGACTGCCGTTCCCTAATCCTTTGTGATAGGTGCGTGCAACTGGATTAATTTTCCGTCATTCCTTTGCCTATTTCGCACCAAAAGTCCAATATCGTAGGTAGATCACAAGCGGCTCTTGAATATTAGGAGGCGCCTCCGGTATATTTTTATGAAAGCTTAAGGACTGTTCACACCTAGCGTAATCTCGACGCAAGAAAGCCAGCGCAATGACGGACTAAGCGTAATCCCGACGCACATGTTGAAACATGCTTCAACTTACAGCTGAAAAAACCGCAGCCGATGTGGCCCCAATCCGCCGACGATCAACAAATATGGCGACCACAGTTTATCCCGGGCAGTCTGTCGAACTTGAGTCAAGGCCGCTGGTGCGCCGAGCGGAAAATAGTTCAGAAAACCCAACTTTGTCCGCTTGGAAATCGCCAGCGTTTTGTAGGACTCGGCAGACAGCTGACGCAAGGTCGGCGCAATGTCAGAATCGGCAGATTCATTGGGCTCCATTCTAATTGTCCGCTAGCTTTGCGTCGATTCCGACAGTGCGTCGAGATTACGCTAGGTGTGAACAGTCCTTTAGAAGCAGCACATGTATCTGAATGTTTTCATTATTGTACTGTTTATGTTACTCACATAAACAGTTCTTGAAGTATGCCGCTCATACTACCTTGCTAACTTACTAAATGTAATATTCTGAGCCTAATCATGTTAATCGGAGCATATTGGAGGGATCCACCAGGGGGGAAGAATTGAAAAATATTTGGTTTTCTCATAGTGACACGTATCATTTACGTTGTCTTCGGAAAGTGTGATGAGTGAGGTGAAATTCAGGATGAACAGCAATAATGAATCACAAACAGTGGACGAGTCAGAGCCTTCCCCATGACCAATAAATGTAGTAGCCTTCCTACACAGGCTCCACCCAAGTATAATTACTGGAAACGCCTCCGGAGCAAGACCTCACAGTATGAATTACTATTATATAATAATTCAAAAGTAGGATATGTTTGTGGCACTAACTACAAAGAAAAACTAGCCATAAATACAATTTATACCCACCCCTTCCTTAGCCTCCTGGCTTCTCCATTGGCTGCTTTTCATGTGTATGTGCAAAATGCAAACACAGTTCCCTATGGCTTTGGTCAAGTTCTCCCTAATCTGCCTCCTGCCTGGACAATTGCGATAAATGAAATACTGACCATATATTTGTGTAGATTACATAAGCATAATTCGCGTGAGCTGTTCAGTTTTGAAATTAGTCACTAGATTGTGTGATTTTAAGGAAGGGGAAATCCGCCCTTTCTTTATGCTGTTTAAAATTTTAGTGAAGGTGTAAGACATTGGATTCCACCTTCCAAATATTGACCTGTTCGCCGACTTCTTTCGGTTTTAACGGATTTAGGCCAATTTTTGCCGATGGCGTTATCGGAGCTAGTTTTAGAAGAACCACGCCAACACCGCCATAATTCCACTGAATTTCATCTACACAACATTTGGTACGCAACAGTGAAAGATTCAGTCCAATAGTTGGAGCTGGGCAGGCAGGCTTCGAGCTGGGACGAGCTGCATCTGAGTGACAAGTATACTGACGTAACAATAGGAGGTTGCAATTTGTCAGCTGAACACATTCACCACTGTGTTCTACCCAAGGTTACGGGTTCCCCGTTCCCTCCTCCCTCTGCCTCAGTACACTTTCATGACCACGTCCCAGAATCAGTATTTCCACCACCTGCAAAAAAGGTGACACCACTTAATCAGCACCCCATCCTTCCAAACACATAGGCGGGAAGATAATATGACCACTCTGCAATACCTCTCGGACAGAGCACTGGTGATGTCCAACATTTGGCCCTTAATTTGACCCCTCTGCGATACCTCCCACACAGAGCACTGGTGATGTCCATCGAATGGTCCATAGCTTGATGCTTCTACAATACTTCCTGGACAGAGCACTGTTGATGCCCATCATTTGATTCTCAGTTTTCGTTTTCATTATCCCACACCCTGAGTGTTCGTTGGGGTCAAAACTAGAAATTTTCCGGTGTGCACCCCCATCCCCTCCAAATGCAACTATGGACAGCTGCACGGAAACTGACTCAAAGTTAGTGGAAGACCATTTTGAAGTCGACTCTTATTCTGCAGCACCCATAGGGCATACGGTCCATGATAAGATTGCCCAAAGTTGGAGGAACTGTCCTTCCCCCCCCCACTCCCTGTACTCCCTGTGTCGCGCCCCTGCCTGCCTGTGACTAAGTTATCAATACAAGCAATACGGGCACGGTGGACATGCTGGACATCATGCCACTTTTCTTGTCCTAAATAAAGACTCGGATCCAAGTTCAATTCCAGTTCCAAGTTCATCTTCAAATGCCTGTGTGATCCGAATCTTTCCATTCAACTGGATTATTCGCAGTGCTTTCAGCTTAGTACACGTATGCAGTCTTGGGCGACAGCGCTGTGTGGGAGAATACAGGCTGGCTGTCGATATGCCTGGTTCTCTGGTCGACTTTGCCCATAGCGGAGTAGTTCCGTAACCAGCGCCAATTCGAATGGTTCGTCTTGCATCAGCATTCACGGCGCCTGGGGAAAACCAATGTGTTCAGTCCGTCGGAGCGAACTGCGACAATGATCGGCGACGAAAAGGCAGGACGTGAGCGGCGCACAAGCGCATGTGATCAGAACGGCTGGCGTGATCAGAACGGCGGGCGTGATCAGAACGGCGGGCGTGATCAGAACGGCGGGCGTGATCAGAACGGCGGGCGTGATCAGAACGGCGGGCGTGATCAGAACAGCAGGCGTGATCAGAACGGCGGGCGTGATCAGAACGGCGGGCGTGATCAGAGCGGCGGGCGTGATCAGAACGGCGGGCGTGATCAGAACGGCGGGCGTGATCAGAACGGCGGGCGTGATCAGAACGGCGGGCGTGATCAGAACGGCAGGTGTGGTCAGAACGGCGGGCGTGATCAGAGCGGCGGGCGTGATCAGAATGGCGGGCGTGATCAGAACGGCAGGCGTGATCAGAACGGCAGGCGTGATCAGAACGGCAGGCGTGATCAGAACGGCAGGCGTGATCAGAACGGCAGGCGTGATCAGAACGGCAGGCGTGATCAGAACGGCGGGCGTGATCAGAACGGCAGGCGTGATCAGAACGGCAGGCGTGATCAGAACGGCGGGCGTTATCAGAGCGGCAGGTGTGGTCAGAGCGGCAGTTGTGGTCAGAACAGCGGGTATGATCAGAACGGCGGGCGTGATCAGAGCGGCAGGTGTAGTCAGAACGGCGGGCGTGATCAGAACGGTGGTCGTGATCAGAACGGCGGGCGTGATCAGGGCGGCGGACATGATCAGAATGGCGGGCGTGATCAGAACGGCGGGCGTGATCAGAACAGCGGGCGTGATCAGAGCGGCAGGTGTGGTCAGAGCGGCGGGCGTGGTCAGAACAGCAGGCGTGATCAGAACAGCAGGCGTGACCAGAGCGGCGGGCGTGATCAGAGCGGCAGGTGTGGTCAGAGCGCTGAGCTGGATCGTTGTCAGGGCGGGTCGGGGCATGCAATTTGCACTTGGGCTTGTTATCAGTCTAGGAGTGATCTGTGTATTGCTTTCAAGAATTAAAATTCGCCCTTGGTGAGTTGAAATCCAAAATTCCAAACACTACATTTGGGTACGCACTTTGTGAACACGACTGCGTTGAATTTAGAGGTACGGTTTCAGGAATATACCAAGAAGGAGGGAATGCCAGAGTGGTATCATGGGAGGGAGGGGGGACTGGGAGCAGCACCGGAGATCCCAGGGGGGGAGGCAGCACCCATTCCTTGGATACTACGGGGAGGTGACGGCCCCAATTGCTCTCCCTCTCCTTGGATCCGTGACTAATCCAATACCAAAAACGATCCCAGCACATTATGCCACGAGTGCCAGTGCACTGCCAATAATCATAAGGAACCCCGAGGGATCCGTTGGTTTGAGTCTCTTGCTGTCCTCTCCCCGTGTCAGATAACATATCACACGGTTGCGCAGCTCTTTCCGAGTGTCAGGGCATCCAAATATATTGTTTTCGGGCCGCATGCCTTCATGAACCCAGACGATTTCTGCTGAGTGCTGGGTCGGGCGATCCATAACGCCTGTCACCTAGCGACCAATCGGTGAACTACGACCAAAGTGGCATCAAGCCATCGGCTACCGTAGCGAAACGGCTGCACTAGGGACTTAAAACTGGTTAAGCACCTGCAGAAACGACTGCAGCCAGGGACTTCAGACTGGTAGACACCTGCAGAAGCTTTGTGTAAGCTTATCCCTGATGGTATTGGTGAGTTGTGACGAACCACATGTAAGTGGAAGCATCATATGCGCCAAAATTTGAATTCGCAAAGACTTGACGGCATTGAGCGGACACGATTTATATTTTCGTTTTCGAACTGGTATATTCGAAATCAGTTCAAATAATCATTGAATGGTACTCAGATATCGTGTTTCCCGAAGTGCTTATTTTAATAAAATAATACCATACATCTTGTATTCCAACGACAAAAATTGCAAAATTGGTGACCCATACTCATTATCATTGTCGTAGCTCTAATTCCTGTTTTTGTATACTCCCTGTGTCCCATTCGCATCGCTCTCGCTCTATGTTCTGTCTCTATACACTCTCTGATATGTAACGCCATGCATCGTTTGGCAGGGTAAATACAGTTTCAGCTGGTATCTTTGTCAGCGCCTCTAGCACTATAAATGACTTCATGTCCTCACCAATGACAAACCTTTCCTGTGATACAATGCGCCGAGTGAAAGAGTAAGTCGCCGCTTATAGGGTGACCTTGAAAGAAAACCTCTGAGATTGTATATGGTTCGCAAACGTTCTTCGCATTTTCATTCATGTCACTTGTGTCACCTATGTGCTAGTGCATGCTTATTTTATACTTACTTCACCTGTAATTGAACATTTCCTGTTGGTAATTAATAAGCGATAGACAGTGCACGATACAATCAGTTTTGGGAGCCACATGATGAAGTTGAGAATGAAACCCGTAACCTCGCGTGAGAACCACGCGTCCTACCCCCTCAACTGCAGCACCTACCATCACATTTCAGCATGTGTTGATCATTTCTGAACCAATTTGTATTTTTTTGTTCAGGTTTTTATAAACTTGTGCGTGTAAAACCAACATATTCATCCCGAATTTGAACGAAAGCCGATGTGCCCATCGTCCGACAGACCGCATCTCGTAGCGCAAGCGTCGCCTGTACTGGCGCTTGAAATTGCAGTGTCGGCGCCTAACGTTGTTTCCTCTCAGAATACTAACGTCCCACTTGCATTAATGCATCCTATCTGTTAGCTTACACCCACCTGTTCCCTCCCCGTCCTCGGTCCCAAAGCCACATGGTCTTGGGGCAGGGTAACTGCGAATAGCAATGTAAGGCCGCCCGGCGGTTTTGCGGACGACCGCCGCTGGTCCGTGACGTCACCAGGGCTCATACGCACTGGGCGACGCAAAGGTTGGCAAAGTCTTCGCTGTGTACATTGGACAAACAAGTGTAACGTGAATTGGATGGAATTTAGCAGAGCTCACGATCACTTGGCACTGCTATTCAGTTCTCCGGGACGATGCGCTCTCGAGCCCCAGAGGTATTCACTGAACAGTAGTCCTTGTCTGGCGTTCTATGGAATTTGGTGTCGGAAGGTCGTCGTCTCGATTGCCGTCGCATTCAGTTATTACGATTTCGCTTCGAACGGAATATTTCTAATTTACCTCGGCGAAGGCGACGGCCAGTTAAATTCTCGCACCGACCAGCGGTACAGGTTTGCGGGAAAAGTGCGAGGGGACGCATTTTCGGGAAGGCCACTAAAATGGCGTGTACTGGTAAGATGCCAAGTGTGAACTTGGACGCTGAGGTTCGTGGTGAGACGCCAAGTGTGAACCCGATGTTGTGGTTGGATTATTTTTCCCCCTAAGAAACCAACAAACATAATTTATGAAGTTGATTCCAACTCAATAAATATAAGAATCTTTCCTACTCTTGGTCGAGCGAACGGTAAATGGCAGCTAGCTCTGTTGGGGTGGGTGGAGGGGTCCACCTCACTCGCCCCTGAGATTTCGGAAGCGCATAGAGCAAGAACAACTACATTACTAGAGTAGGTGGTTACCTGGAGGAATTATCATACCTGCGAGTCTTTATGAAACCGGCCATCAGTCAACCATCGACCAGCCATCAACCGCGCGCCAGAATGGTCGATGGCGCTTGTTGTCTGTGCTATTTCTGAGTACATGCGGATTCAATACAAAATGTGGGGAAATTTATCATAACATAATTTCTTCAAATGTTTATTTGCAAATGGTTCCAAGAATCATTGTCTCCATCGTCCGGTGATCTACAACGCAGCACAAATTATTTTAAAATAATCTCATGCTAAATGGTAGGTTTCTTAGCTTTTGGACTATCTGAATTGGATGTTGCTCATATCTCACGGACTAGCAGCGGCAGTGGCTTTGAGGGCCTTCCCGTTCGACCTGTGCTTAAACGTCAGGACGACACCGTCCTGGTATATCCGATCGCATTGAAAAGGGAGCTGGACCTCTTGGCTTGCACATGTTCTTGGCAGAGATACCTCGTCCCGAATCTATGCTGACCAGGATGAGCGACGAGGCCTCGGTGCCGATTCCGCACGACAGTGACGAGCTGCTGCGGAAGGCTGTCACCATAAACTTGGCCCACAATCGGAACTTGGCACAGTGTCTGATTTACGAGGCGGGTCTGACGACTGTGACAGAGGAAGAGCTGCTGCTGCAGTGGGGGTCCCAAGACATTGTGTACAAGTTGCCCTTATGCGGTCCAGACACCCGGGCGGGGGTCCAAGCTCCTCCTGAAGCTGTGGCTTCAGTGGCTCGTCATCCTCGTGCGATGTACGTCGGACATCAACAGAAGCAGGTGTTCCCGTTTGTTCTTCCTCAATTTGGTATGATCATTATCAAAGTAGCTACACTGGAGGCAATGCGGTCATGCAGAAATATAGCTAACGAGGAGTGTAACGAGTGTCATATAGCTTCTAACTTCACACCAAGTCAGTTTGGATCTTGTAGCGTGTGACAGAGAAATCAGATCAATTCAGAACATTTGGTGTCACGTAAAAAGCGGAAAAGTAACTCGTGGAGTGCCGGGTGTTCATTCCTGAGGAGAGCCCGAAGCGAAATTCGTGTATGGATGTTGATGAAATACTACATAAAAGCTCGACGATGAGGACCTTACGCTGGACAGGTAAGCAAAATATGGGTGACAGTAATGCGGACTCGACATGTGCTACAAATTGGATAGCGGTGTGGTCCATAAAAAACATTTGCGTGTCAATGTGGTGTGTCAGAGGCGAAGTCTAGCGAGTACAACCTCGTTCAGACGGGAGTGAAGTGTGGGCTGTTCGGAGGACAGCCTGTGAGTGAACAGAGTGCTGGTCGGAGGAGGACCAGTTTGAGAGTGTGGGCTTGATAGCATGTGGGTGTGTGGTGTTGTGTGACCAGATGGCCTGGATATATTCATAAAGTATAATTATTTGAGCGCCGCCGGAACTCCCTTCTTCTGGGGGGGGTAAGTCGATCGCCACTCAGGCCAGACCATCCGCTTGATTGTTCCCCGAGATATCCCTATGTCCAGCGATCCAGAGGAGGATGAGCTGAAGGTGTGCGTGGTTGTCATTGCAGAGGTGTCGGATGGCGAGGAGCGTGGGGTGTGTGGTGTTGTGTATGGCCGCGAGGGCGTCAACGGAGGATCGTGAGTCAGTGCAGATTGTAGTAGGGGCAGTGATGTGTTGTGCAATTATGTGTTGGAGGCAAATGAGTATAGCGACTAATTCCGCTGTGAATACCGAATGATGAAGTGTTAATTTGGTTTGACCAGTGTTGGGTCCACCGCACCAGGCGGAGCCCGTACCATTTCTGGTACGGGGAACCTTGAGTGCAAAAGAACGTGTGTTGTGGTTGAGCCCTTTGATATAAAAAAATGACTTGAACGTCGATGGAGTGAGTAGGATTTTATTGTGCCCAAAGAGATACTCAAGTTCGAGGTGTTTCATGTGCCAGAATGGGAGGAGGTGGAGACTCGGTCAGGGTCTACATCGGGAAATTTCAGTGTGGATGTGAGAACCAGCTTCAAGTGAATAGCAATGCTGCATTCATTTTTGTTTTTGGAGCACCAAACCAAGGGTTTAGACCATGCGACATTGAAGGGGTGATTTAGCTATGTTGTTGTCCTGAAGTGATATCTAACGAGTTGTAGTGTTCTGCGGTGTTGTAAGCTAAGGAGATTGGCCTCACCGCGAATACTGATGGTAGGTGTGGCGCAGTGTGCTCCGGTGATGAGGCGGAGTGCGTGATTTTGTGTGCATTCTGTTTTTTTTTTGGTAAGTGTCGGGATATATGATCGAAGATAAACGCATTGAATTCCAGGATTGAACCAATCAGGGAAATGTACATTTTATTAACAGTAGTCTGCACCCCAGTCGAGACCGGAGATGCAGCTCAGGAGATTAAGACACAGCGCAGCGATGTTTAAGGTGGTTAATGTGGATGTCAAAATAAAGTCTTTTGTCGAGGACAATTCCCAGATGTTTGAAGGAGGCATGGAGGGGGATAATTTGATCACGATGGCGGAACGGTGTACTAGGTGGGATATGTCTGGGAAGCCCGGAAAAGAGCATATTGGCAGATTCAGTGGCGAAATCTGTAGCCTCCAGAACACCATGAATCACATTGATTTATGGCGAGCTGAGCAATATGATTAGCCGAATCTGCCGACGGGTGGGTACACCAAATAACCAAACCATCGGCATAGAGATGATATTTTAGGAGATGATAAATTGGAGAAATATTTCAAATGCGTCGTTGGTCACTATTACGCTGTTTACGACGCAATCTCGGCTCCGGTGGGACCGAGATATACTGGTTCGTACTTAGCAGAAAAGTACTAGTTCTATGGTATTATTATAGTATGTAAGAAATAGTATAAAAATGATCGAAGGCAATAATGGCGACGGAGATACAATTGTGCTTTTGTTTCCATAGTTCACATTTGTGTGGGTGGCAGGAGGTTCCCAATTTCGTGGGTGATCTCTATTCATCAGCTGGTTTTTGGCTTCGAGTTGACAAGAAGTGTGAAATATGGCCGTTGAAGTACGGGGGTCTATAAATATTGGTCCAAGTGTTGTTTTGTTCTTGATGTGTATCACCTACGCGCGTGTAGGTGCAGTGGTGCATACCTGGATGTGAACATCTCTGGTGGAGCAAATATAATTTGTTTACCACCGCACCGGGGCGATGGACGAGTGAGGACCAAGCAGGCCAAGGAACACGGTGTGGTTGGAATATATTGTTCCTTAGTAGCCGGAAGAGTTGATAGAAAACTTCGAGGTAAGGGGACAGTATTTCTTGCATGTTTGACCAAGTGTGTGTGTTCTTTTCATTTCAAGCCCAAAAGTCATAAAGTGATATTGATCTATTAATACCAGCCATAAGGGTCCATCTGAGGTAAAGGGAAGATACCATGAGTTGAATTATGTGGTTACACACCATGCATATTGTGTGCAATGCCAGAGGTTATGCAGGATAGTAAACTACCAATATATATATATATATATGTGTGTGTGTGTGTGTGTATGTACATATGCATATATATATATATATATATATATATATGTGTGTGTGTTTATGTATGCATACGTATATGCACTAATAAATAATGATCATAATGGGCCAGTGTTCTCCCCGGTCAGATCCTCACATCCTGTCTCGGGGGGGAGGGGAGATAGGAACGCCCTCTTGTATCAAAACTGAGCGTCGTACGAAAACGAGGTGTCATAAGAAAGCGCTCGACGAGTAGGGTCCAACACCGCCCCCCCCAAGTGACATCGCTAGGGGGGCGTATAATTTCACGAGATACATGATGTTTTTGGCTCTGGGGAGTTCATTTTGGTGGATATTTGAGAAGGAAAAAACAACAAAATATTTGGAAGCAGAAAAGGACGGCAAAGTAAGCCAGGACCATACAATTCTGGCCACCCAATTTTTTGTTTATTGAAAATTTTGAGTTTTCAGGTCTTCTTCTATTTTCCCTTTCTGATGGATAGAGCGGACTGAAAAACGTTTGAAGTCAACTCGCACTAATAAAAAAATGCTTACTTTAGCCAGGACCTTCGATTTGAACTATAATAGGCAAACATATAAGTAAACTAATAATTATATTAATAACAAAAAGCAAAATTAATAAGTAATTAAAAAAAACGGAAAAAACGACAAATTTATATCGTAAGTTTTGTTGCATCCCTAAAGATAAGCAAACGCAGAGTTTCATTAAAATATCTGTATCCGTTAAAGCGTGACGATATTGATTTTTTTGGAGGTTACCTAACTTGACCTCTACTAACTCATTGACCATAGATGACCTGACGTCAATCTTTTGACACAATATGCCAAATTGGTGTGGCAAAAGTTACGCAAAACTTCGGCGCGCTGCTGCGCGCCGTTCTTTCACTATTCGCGAAAAATCTGAGGGGGGGGGGCGGTTAAAGAACCCCCTCCGAGACGGCGCGGGTTCAAATCATAGTGTTTTGTTATGTGTGAGATGTTGAAACAAGTGCAATAGGATGTCAAGGTTTGCATTGGAAAAAAATGTCATTAAGCATAGTCAACAAAACAGCTCAACATAACATAATCAACCTTAATCGTCTTAGCCGTCTTAAACGCAGTATTGGAGGATTATCCGCCCCCTAAGGTTTCAGCGTATAATGAAATAACGGCGCGCGACAGCGCGCCAAAATACGGCATGCATTTTCTCACATCAATTTGACATGTTTTGTAAAAATTTTGCTGTCAGGTTATCTAGGGTCAATGAGTTAGTCGTTGTTGTTGTTATTCGGGTTTTGTGGGACATCAACTGCAGAAGTTATACAGCGCCCATTCAATGAGTTAGTCAAGGTCAAGTTGGGTCACCCCCAGAAAAGTTCAACCAATCGTCACGCTTCAAGGGATAAATACATTTCAATACAACTCCCAGCGTTTGCTCATCTTTATGGACGAAACAAAACGCACCAGAGGATTTTCCCTGTTTTTGTTTACTTTTTACGTTTGCATATTTTCCCATTAGAGCTAAAGTCGAAGATTCTGGCTAAAGTAAGCATTTTTACGAGAGCAAGTTCAGTTCAAAGAAAGTTTTTTTTCGGTCCGCTCTACCCATTACAAAAAGACAAATTGAAGAAAAATAAAAAAATTGAAAGGTATCGAATATATCAATATTTGTCTAGAGCTTTTAGTTTCCGTTTTGAAAACAACCGCGAAATATTTTTGCGAACGCTTTGTGTGATGTTCACCCTGACTCAAAAATGGCAGTATCATGTCAAATGTCCTTGGCAAAACCTCAGTTGTAATCATTCAAGCCAGGAGATATCACCGTCGATGCATAATTCAATTGAATCACTTACTGCACTTGTTACAGTTCTGTACACGTCGGTGGACGGCAGGTTCTCCTGGTGATCGACGGCGATGGGGCGTATCCACTTCTCCCATGGTTGGCGAAGGCGTACAATGGATCATTCGATCGTACTTCGGAGATAGACCAGACGTAGAGGTTCTACAACGCATGCCTCGGAGCGGCAAGAGTAGTGGTGAAGCACGCATTCGGCCGCCTGAAGGCCCGCTGGCGTCGCCTTCTCAAAAGATCTGAACACTTCATATTCATTCCACCCATGGTGTTTGCGTGTGCTATCATTCGTAACATTATCGGGCCCGTCACATTATCGTGAGCCGGTTCTGCCACGTTGGATCCAGGAGGCGAACTTACTGAAAGAACGAATGCTGCGCCCGTTGTAGTTGCATCAATACATTTTAAACAAATGCATTTCTGTATTGTCAGGAACAGTTGCTGAATAATTGCAATACTTACAATCACTCCAAACTCACTCAATCCTATCCACAAAGTCCCTGATTTTTCGAATGATCCCGGTGTTTTCGAAACCCACTATGTATCCCAGTGAGGAGATTGTTGTGTTCTAAACACCATATTAGTCTGACATTCACCATCTGTTCAAACAACTTACATAGGCAGCATGTTAACGAGATGGGGCGATAATGCACTGGGTCCGTTCCTGTTTTGTTTGGCTTACGTATAGGCACTACAACTGCCCTCCGCCACGAAGATGGAAATGTCCCGGCTGTCCACATGTCATTCAGTATCTTCAGGAGTGTTTATAAGGCTTTTGCAGACAAACGTTTCATGATGTCATTATGCAATGTATCAGGACTCTCTGCGACACTCTTCAGAGTACTGATAGCTGCAGTCAGTTCGGAAATAGAAAATGGAACGTTGTATTCAAGGAGGTTTGTGGTTGAAAAATCAATGGTGCGTGCCTCGCAACGAGCCTTGTAGTTTGAGAAGCGCACAATATTACTTTATTTCGATCGTGCTGATAGAGCTCGTCCGATCTCGTCGGCCACTTCTTCCGATGATGCGGCCAGCCATGTGCAGGGTGGGGAGTGGATGTGGCGTATACCTCCGGAGAAACATTTTATGCGGGACCATACAGATATCAATGACGTGGAACGGTTTAGAGTGTTGACATACGCTTTCCACGAGTCCCGTTTTGCTTCGGCAATGGTACGTCTGGCGACTGCCCGCGCTTTGCGGAAAACTATTAAGTTTGGCGTACAGCTATTTCTATTAAAGACACGAAGCGCCCTCTTCTTGGCTATCAAGGCCTCTCGGCACCTTCCCGACCACCATGGGACGGGCACGCGAACTGATGTTCCCGATGATCGAGGTCTGTGCCGTTCAGCACTCCGCACAATATCCGCCGTGAACGTCTCCACGGATATAGCAGATTCGTCGGAGTGGCCGCGTAGTGTACACCCAAGACTTGCTTGGAAAGAATCCCAGGCGGCTTTGTTAAATATATATCTGGGGGGTCGTCGGCTTACAAGAACACGGTGAACAAAACGAGACCAAACAGGGAAGTGGTCACTGTTGCACGGGTCGCCATCCACGGTCCATTGTAAAAACGGTGCCACTTCTGGGCTGCAGAGGGTGAGATCCAGCACAAAGGTTTGTCCTGTGGGCAATGTAAAATGTGTTGCCTTTCCTGTGTTAAGGACGCAGAGTGGGAAGTCTCGTACGAACCGCTCCATATCATGTCCACGGCTCGTCACCATGTTTGAACCCCAGAGAGGGTGATGCGCGTTAAAATATCGGCACACCATCACCGGTAGTGTGAGATGCCCCACCAATTGAGACAGCTCAGCAAGTGGAAAGGTCTCTCCCGGCGGTAAATATATGCTGCATATGGTAACGGCATGGCGGGATATTTTTATACGAGCAGCAACACACTGGATATTCGAAGAGATAGATATTTCGTGAAAGGGAGTGATCAGAGTTGTGCACGGCTATGAGGACTCCGCCGTACGCCACAGTGCGAGAGGAAATATCCTTACGCAACACAGGTGGAAATGTCTTTCAGGTGGAAATGTGCATGAGGAGAAAGCCTTTCTCCTCATGTCAATTCCTCTTGGAAACAAACCGCCAGCGGTACTCGTGAGTGCAGAATAGTTTGGAGATCGTTGAGGCTGGTTCTCAAACCTCTGCAATTCCATTGCAGAATAAAACTCATACGTCAAATATATAAAAGTGAGTTGTGAGCTAAAAAAATGGAGACAAGGACGAGTTAGGTGTTCTCCGTTCCCGACCTCACTTCCTCAGGCGCTTAGCTACGCGGCCGTGACCGGGACTGCCGATCTCGGAAGGAGACACCGCCCCTGGGAGAGCTCGCTTCGTCATGCGATTCGAAGCTGGGGGCAGATCGGGGGTGACTAGCTCGACGTGGGGGAGGGGTGACAGGCGGCCCCATCACGGTTGAGACTGGTGGTGACGGTGAAGGTGTTGCGGTTGGACGTGGGCTTCTGGATTCCGGACTCGAATGAGCGGAATCATGTCGGGTTGTCCGTCCCCGTGCGCCCAGATTAGGAGCTCCAGGGTGTGCCGCGACTCCGGTTGGTCGGGTCACGGGTGCGGCTGCCATGGAGTGTAGGGAGATCAGGGGGAGCGAGCGGGAGGTGAGCTTGGATGCTGAGGGCTGGCAAGAGGACGTGTTGGTAATGGCTGTGTTGGAGGTAGGAGGCATGGATGTGGATGATAAGGATTTTTGTGCAATTGATGCAATTGATGCAATTGATGCAATCCTTGAGATCGTAACAATTGATGATTCCGCGCGATGCATTTTTGGTTTTGTGGTTCGATCCCCATCTGGATGCTCCCGTCGACTTTCCTGTCACCATTCCGCACACTATATACGAACTCGGTCATTTCCAGTGCGTTCTGTGCTTCTCCTACTTGTGCAAACTCTACTTCAATAGCACCATCCTTTAACTTCTCGCAACGGGTGATACTCCCAAATCTGTTGCGTCCGTCTCGCCTCTGGAAAGGGGACAATGATGAAATATTTTTGGTCAGTCCTCGGAAGATGAGTATGCGAGGAACATGATAAATATTTCTCCCGTGACTTTCCTGGTTACACACGCTCCCACTTGCGATGGGTTGGGCGATGGTCTGGGCACTACGTGAGGGACCAGGAGGTTTTTTTTTAAGACGCCATGCGATGCGTCTTGGTGTTCGGCTCCTCGGGCACCCCTCCGCATAGGGCCCCAATGAGGGGACGCCTGGGTCCCGCGTACTGGAGGTCGCCAGGCGCCCGAGGAGCTATACGGTGCAGGCGGCGCCTTCGCCCGGCCGGGAGAGAGAGAGACTCGCCACCCCGACCGAGGTCCAGCACCGCCCACTCCTTGACCACAGCCGGCCGGGCCGGCAGACACTGGGAAGAATCCCAGGTCCCCGGCCCGAGGCGACTAGCCACTTGGCCCGCGTGAGGCCCCACGAGCCCGCCCGTCCCTCCGGGATATCAGGACCAAAGAGGTGTATTGGTCCCCCGTCACAACTGGCACCGTGCGACGGGGGGGGCTCAACCTCCAGGATTACCTCCAACCTCCAATTACCTTTACCTTCAACCTCCACGGCTACCCCGTTAAAACAGAGCTGATGGGCAGGACCGGGGAAGTTGCCCTGCCTGCTCATAGTAAGGATAGTTGATGTTGTAGGGTCAGATGTGTTCATTAAGTTAAGGTTGTATTCCACCCTATTTCACATAATATATAACTGGTGTGATGTGGTACTCGTTAAGGTGAGTCTTTAGGGCAAAAACCGGACACAATGAGCATATCTCGCTGCAGAAAGGCTTAGATGAACTTGTGAAGTACCATCAGTGAATCAGCAGGAGAAGGACTTCCCAAGGAGTCCTCAAGGACTCCTTGGGAAGACAGATGAAGATTATTCACATTGGATGGCCTTCAGGTCCTCCAATATTGAATTCTGAATTCCAAACTAATGGGCATAGTACCTACTGGTAATCTTCAAGTATTACCTCTCACAATCTTTGTCAATGTCAGTTGACTGCTAGTCAACTGTTGGTGACATCACTCATAGTATATTGTGAACCAGGGATATTTTGAAGGAGGTGATGTAGTGTTAAACTACTGGGTTTTTGTTAGGTGTGTGATGTCAAAATGAGTACAATAGGATGTAAACATTTGTCATGAAATTAGTGTCATTTCGAATGTTTTGTGTCCCACCAGCTTGCATTAAAGCCAATGTTGTAATTACGCCTTTACCTTATTCATTGTTTTGACATAAAGACATCAAAGATTAGTGCAACTATGAGCCACAAGGGCCCTTCTTGGTTGCACTCTGTACACTCAACCAGTTGCCCACCAAATCTGTCGACCAGCCCTGCATGGAATACTGAAAAGCAAGCCCACTATTCTTATAATCACTATTATAAGAATCACAAGCCCACTATTCTATGTTGTTTTAAAGGTGTTCAATGTGCTGCTACTGACAATGGTTTCTGGCAGCTGGTTCCAGTTTTTTACTACCATGTTGGTGAATACTGTCTTCATACTGCCATCTGCCAAAGCCAGTGATACACTGCAAATGGCTAGTGATTTGTAAAGAGGCATACAGTGGAGAACAGTGACATCACATGAGTCGGGTGTCAACGACTGGTTAGGTTAGGTAAGGTCAGGTTAGGTTAGGATAGGTTGTAACCTAACCTTACCTAACCAAACCAGTCATTGACACCTGAATCCCGTGATATCACTTCCCTGACTCCTGTGATGTCATTATTCCACACTGCACACCTCTCTACAAACCACTAGACTTGGCAGTAGGTGTTGGCTGAAAGGTAAACATTGCCTATCATTTGACATTTCCTGTCATGTTTAGCATATCCATGACAAAAAGATGACAGTATTCATAAGCAATGGATCTTTACCTCCCAAAATATGAAGGTCCCATCAAATAGTTCTACCAATTCTTTGTCTATGGGGTTAGTGAAGTTCACACATACCATTTTCAGGCTTCTGAGACCAGTCACCACCACTGCTCTGTTGAAATTTGGAACCTTTACCCAATTATCCTTGATATTTTCCCCTGCATGTTCCTTGAATCTAACTATGTTATGGTCACTTCTTCCCCCAGAGTTTCGCCTACAGTCAAGTCTTGAACCAAGTCACTTAAATCTGAGAATGCAAGGTCCAAGAATGAACCATGCCTGGTAGGTTCCGATACAAACTGGTGTAAGAACAGGTCCTCTTCATACACAGACAATTCCCTGCTGATACGGATCACTGACCCAACACCACTACCTCAAACACAACGGTCAGAATTGATGGCAGTGTGCAAAGCAAAGGTTCAGTCAAGGTTTTGTGTTTGCAGTATGGCACTGTTAAACATGTGTTCAAAGTTGCTAATGTTTATGATATCATTTAAAGAATACCTTGCATCAATTGGTTAAAGGGCAGTTTTCAGAACAGAAAATGCTAACAAAGCAAATTTCAATTGGCGACCTCCTGGACCCAGAAGATGTGTCTTAAAACTGTCAGCTTTTCCCATTACGAGTATAGGGTGGCTCAAAAGCAGGTGTATGGAGATGCATCAGCCAAATTTGTAGCAACCAGAGGCCACTGTTCAGTGTGCAGGCACAAGGTTTGGCATGTTGTTGAAAGCATTTCTGTTGGTTGTGGTTTGGTGTGGTATGTGTTCGGATGTTGTCTCTGTGCTTGATGGTACAAAAAGTGGCTACTTTATTTGTCAATCCTAAGTAGAGTAACATGTTTGGTGGATGTTTACTTCAATCTTGTACTAGTTTTCTTAGTGGTATTTTTGTTCCTTCTGCATGTTTGTGTCAGAGACTCTGACACAAACTCTGACTCAGAGTACATGTGGAGCCCATTTTATCCAGTATGAACCCAGAGTGCAAAAATGTTTGAAGAGGTGAAATCTCTTAAGAAGTGCCTTAATCCCACTCAGCTGAGAAGAGATCTCATCAAGGTCTATAAATTTTTCCATGGTCTGAAGAAGGGATATCTTGGGGAAATGTTTGAATTTAACAGAAATGATGCATTAGAGGTCATAAATTCAAAATTAAAGTTAAGCATAGCAGAACAAGGTTAAGACAATTTTTCTTCACCAACAGGGTAGTAGAACACTGAAACCAGCTCCCAGAAACCATCGTCAGAAGCAGCACATTGAACATCTTTAAAAACAGCATAAACAATCATTATAAGAATAGAGGGCTTGCTTTTCAGTATGACAGGGAGGGCTGATCGACAGATTTGGTGGGCAACTGGTTGAGTGTACAGAGTGCAATCAAGAAGGGCCCTTGTGGCTCATAGTTGCACTAATAGTGCATAGTGCAATGGTACAAAGTCATCATGGCAAAATGTTCTTAGTGGAGTCCCCCAGGGGTCAGTACTAGGGCCATTACTGTTCATTATATTTGTAAATAACATTGAAAGTGGCCTAAGCAGTAAAGTTTTGAAATTTGCTGATGATTTGAAGGTCTGTAGGGCAATAACGGGTCAGGATGAGCACATCTCACTGCAAAAAGACTTAGACGAACTTGTGAAGTGGTCCGAAGAATGGCAAATGAAATTTTGATAAGTGCAAAAACATGCATGTAGGTAAGCAGCATATGAAGGCTCCATACTTGATGGGTGGCCAAGTGCTATCAGTGGCTCAACAGGAGAAGGATTTAGGTGTTATTCTAAACACAAAACTGGGGGCATCAGAACAGACCAAGGAAGCCAGGAAGAAGGCACTGAGAATGCTCAGGACAATAAATAGGAATGTATCATACAGAAGTGAGGAAGTGACCAGGAAGCTTTACTGTGCATACGTCAGGCCACATTTTGAATACTGCATCCAAGCTTGGTCTCCTAGCTATGAAAAAGATTGTTGGCTTTTAGAGAGAGTACAAAAGAGGGCTACAAAAATGGTTAATGGCATAAGCAACCTGGCATATGAGGAAAGATTGAAGAAATTGAATGTTTTCACTTAGATATAGAAGGCTGAGAGGAGATCTCATCAAGGTCTTTAAGTTTGTCAATGGTCTGGATAGGGGATACCTTGGGGAAATCTTTGAATTTAACAGAAATGATGCAATTAGAGGTCATAAATTCAAAATTAAAGTTAACCACAGCAGAACAAGGTTAAGGGAAACTTTCTTCACCAACAGGGTAGTGGAACACTGGAACCAGCTACCAGAAAACATCGTCAGTAGCAGCACATTGAACATCTTTAAAAACAGCATAGACAATCATTATAAGAATAGAGGGCTTGCTTTTCAGTATTACAGGGAGGGCTGATTGACAGATTTGGTGGGCAACTGCTTCAGTGTACAGAGTGCAACCAAGAAGGGCCCTTGTGGCTCATAGTTGCACTAATCTTTTATGTCTTTACGTCTTTAATATTTTATGTCTTCGTCTAAAACCTAAATTGGCGATTTGAATAGTCCTAACTACATCGTTCTTGCAGTCTTCAGAGGCTCCAAAAGAAATAAAACCTATCATATGAGTTATACAATGATAGCTTCCGACTATTTCTATCTAAATAATGTAACATTAATTTAATAAATGATCAGATTCTCTGTTTATTTCACTTTTACTTACAGATAATCAGCAGTTCCTTCGCCGTTTGTGCGTCGGCCCTGCATGGACAAACCAGCTGACCTGTGATTGGTCAAAGCATTTCTCGGCCCTGAGGGAGGACCGGGACTTACGAAAAATCTCGGAAAGCTTCCACGCATCTGGCAAATAGGCGGATGCGGTTTTAATTGTCCGTATTTTCTGACATAAATGTGTGTTGCTAACAGTACAATGGACAATATTGTTAAATATATACCTGTTACACCTACTTAAACCTGGAAAAAAACATTTATATCTAGCTAAACGCTATTTTATATTTTATCAGCACCCCATTTTTGACGTTACTAGCGTCGCCTGATCTCGGCTCGGTACCGGACCGAGCCGAGAATTGTATGGAATATGGCGGAAAGCTTCCACGCATCTGGCAAATAGGCGGATGCGGTTTTAATTATCCGTATTTTTGAACATAAATGCGTGTTGTTAACAGGATGATGGACAATATTATTAAAGATATGTTTCTTGCACCTAGGTAAACTTGAAAAAAATCATTTATATGTAGCTAAACGCTATTTTATATTTCATCAGCACCCCATTTTTGACGTTACTAGCGTCGCCTGATCTCGGCTCGGTACCGGACCGAGCCGAGAAATGCATCATAAACAGCGTAATGAGTCGGTGGGGGGGGGGGGGGGGGGGGGGGGGGGGGGGGGGGGCTTCGCTACGCACGCAAGACTGGGCTATTGTGGACGGTGATGGGGAGAGGAGGAGAGGAATGGAAAGAATGAAAGGGAGCACCAATGGGCGAATTGAGTTTACTTTGTGAGTGGTAGCTGCTGCTGAATGAATATCTTGAGTTCCTTGAGAAGATAGTGGAAAAGAAGAGCGAGAAGTTCCCCTAAAATATGCGATGGCACATTAAAAGAATCTAACATTGAATAGTGGAGGCTATCCGAAGGGTAACACCAAGTCAACAGTCAAACAGGGACTCGCTGATAGCAGCGGACCAAGATAAGCATCTTCTCACCGCTCGAGGTTTAAATCCATATATAACAGCATCGCAATCATGTACGTATCATGGCTCTTTCGCCTGGACCAAAGATTCTCTCTCTGGCCCGCATTCGGCTTCCAATTTCATGGATGGCATTCTAACATGAAATGAAACTTGATCGGTCGTATGATGGCATGCTGACAGATCGTTGACCGCTGTCAGTCAACAACTTTGATCAGTCATACGATGACATGCTGACCATGGATGCGGAGCCGGGAAAATTATGGATGGCTCCGTCTCCGACTCCAGCTCCGGGGAAGCATCCCGGCTCCGGCTCCGGCTCCGGCTCCGAGTAAAATGTCCCGGCGGCTCCGGCTCCGGCTCCGTCTCCGGGCAAAGTGTACCGGCTCCGGCGGTTCCAGCTCCGGCTCCGGCTCCGTACATCCCAAACGTGATCGATCCATTAAGTAAGAGCTAGGGGGATATAAAAAGCTAGCCGCGACCACTCAGAGGCGCAAACTTCAGACAATTATAAGCAACTTTCCCATATAAAACCTGTATCTATCATTAAATATACACCCGCCACCGCCCAAATCACTTTTCGGTGTTTTGCCCTCGTAAACTGACGCTCGCTTCGTGCCGTGTTGGGGCAATCAGAAGAGGGGAGACTCGGATCAACAACACTCCCCATCCCGTGAACGGTCCAAGGAACACCACTGTTGTAAATTGTAATGTTTAACCTCATCTCTAATAAGGTACAACAACCCGTTGACGATGGAAACAATGAACTTAACTAAACTAAACATGGAACTATTGCATTGACTGCTGAGGTTAGAATATGGTTATTGGTTACTTTACCATTATTTGATTATATTTTCACATGTTACTCGTATTTAAACATTTTGGCTTTTAAAAATGCGTTTTCATACCATACTATACCTTACTAGGTATAACGTGTTCATTTCACGTTTGCTAATTTTGCTTAATTTACACCTCTTTCGGAGTCGGAGCCGCCCTGCTTTTGACGGCTCCGGCTCCGCACCCCTGATGCTGACAGATCGTTGGCCGCTGTAGATGCCAAGTTTACGTGTAAGCTTCTTCGAAATACCAGCTCCCGAACAGCGGCCCATGCTAAAACCTGAGGTTAACGATCACGTCTCTCGAAAAAGAGAAGGAACTCACATACGCGCTTGCATCTACTTCATAAACGGATTAGAAAATAACTTCGCTTAAACATAAATTTTCGGCAATCAGTTATAATCTGAACAACTCGCGATCGAACTTAGGTAAGACAAGCTTTATATTAACCGCAGAAAATTATTGTCAACTATCCAGGTTTTTGAACATTTAAGATTCCACTGGCAAGTTTGATCCAACGCTGCTGGTGTTTCGTTCTTTCTGGGTATCTGCACGCTGTGAAGCGTCACCAGTTTTGAATTTAGTCCCTTCTGAGCGGCTTTTGCTGTATTGCAGTTGTGACTGCTTTGCGCTGGTTCCAGGTGAACACTTCTCAAATAGGCATTGTGCTCTTCCCATGAACCACGCACAGTTACAGGAGACGAGGGGAGGGATGCTACAGCAAAACTACGACGAAACGTTCCGCACATAAGCGTCGCCTTACTGCGGCATGTGTCTGTGGAACGAAAGGTTGGCTCAGACATGCTGATAAATCAACCCACTACACAGCAATTCGTCAGTACTGTTGTGGGCCAGTTCCAGTTCCAGCTCCAGCTCCAGCTCCAGCTCCAGCTCAAGCTCCAGCTTCAGCTCTGGTGAGCCGATCGTGAACTGCTGCACGACGAGCGATAATACAATGCGTGCAGCATATCTGGTCAGGAGATCATAAGGATGACATGCAGGGCCATTGGAGGTCACACTGCGCCTTTTGACGGATTGGCCTCTTGCGTGGTGTCGCCGCACCAACTCTCACGTGGTGTCGCCGCACCAACTCCCGCGTGGTGTCGCTGCACCAACTCTCACGTGATGTCACCGCACCAACTCTCACGTGGTGTCACCGCACCAACTCTCACGTGGTGTCGCCGCACCAACTTCCACGCGGTGTCGCCGCACCAGCTCAGCACACGGTCGGTGACGTTACCGGAACGGAGGTGCCTTTAGTGGGATGTCCAGGCTACGACCGGGACTATACGAGGCCACGAACCGAAACATTTCCTCCTGAACGGTGGACTCTGGCCAGCCCTATGTTCGAGGATAATTATTGCGTCTGGAAGAACATCAACAAGGCTGCATAGAACTGTCACGGCGGGAGGAGAAATCTGCTATGCTGACGGAAGGACTTGTGGTGTCATTGTGCGCTGGCCTCAATAATGTCAGGAAGGAACTTTCTATGCAGTCCATTTACCGACAACGCATTACCGACATACATATTTCCGGCAATAAGACAGAGGCCTTCACGCAGGTAGGTCAAACCACAGCACCACAGCTATGACCCATGATTGCATAGCAAATAATTGACAGCTCCCACGCAGAGCGAAAATATTCGTACCATCATAGAAGCAAGAGGTTGGTCATAACATATGGCATCGTGTTGGTTGGTTAGTTATTGGAGTTGGGGGCGCACCGACTACATTACATCACAACGTGCGCAGTTTGCCAAATATGCATCTGGTAAACGACATGACGGCCGAAATGACGACACACCGTTCACTTGTGATGCTCGGCTGTTTGTTTTCCTCAAAGCCAAACGCGCATCAGACGGGCTTGGCTTTGAGGACAGTCTGTCTTTCAGCGACAATCTGGCTTTCAGCGACAGTATGTCGCTTCGTCGTCGCCGACGGCGCTGCATGCCGTCGGCATCGTCACCACGCTGGTCTGACCCCGACTCCCTTGGCTCGGAACTGTTCTGACCGCACCGCTCCCGACCATACATATTTTCCCACGCATGCACAGGTCAAATATCGGCATTATGGCACAGTATTGTTAAAATAATGGTTTTTCTTGAGGTGTAATATGTCGAAACGTATATAGTAGGATGTCGAAATTTGTCATGGAAGTAATGTCGCTAAGTGCGTTCTTTCAACATAGTTTTGCTCCGATACCCTACCCTATACGTGTCTTTTTCGCTTCTTGCGAGATTAAGCGAAGAAGTACCTGGGAACCAAGTCATCCGAGCAGTGGCCATCAGTCGATGCGTTTTACGATTTCCTTTAATGCTAGAGTGCTGGTAACTGGTAATACTTGTGCTGATCCCATGGCCCATGCCTAATTGTGAAACCTCCATGGCAACGCCACCGGCCCCGTGGCGAAGGAGCCGATCACCCCGACAGCCAGAGGTGGATCCGAGGGAGTTCAGAGTTAGAGTTCAAAAGATACGCTGCAGATGAAAAAAGCTGGGGTGCTAGAAAATGTAATATATTTTGTCAATTTGCCGGCAGCCGATGTGGCGGCAACAGAAGTCTGCGTGAGGACTGTGTGGAGTGTTTACGTCTGCCCTCACTGGATACTGCAAGCAGCGGTATCCGCTATCGGGAGTATCCAGGGTAAGTACGAGGTGAAGCGCAGTATTTTGCTGCCGACTGAGAATCAATATAGCTGCAACCAAACAATCGGAGAACAGATTGTCGCATTATTTTTCGAGCAATACGGATTATTATCCGACTGTCCGTGTCTACGTGAAAAGAAAATGTGCGGTGAAGCAACAAGTTGCATGTGCCCATTCTTAATTCGGTGTGTTATTCATTTGTCACGATATTAATGCATGCGTTGTTTACACACACCACACTTTTGGAAGAAAGGAAGCAATGCGGTCTTTCACAAACAAACAAAAAATACATAAAGTGCACGACAAAAATACATAAAGTGACTGATTTCGTGCGGTTTCCTTTATCGTATCTGATGAAGAAATACGTGCGCAAGGGGCGGGAATGGCCGAGGGATAAAAGAAGGGGGCTCTGGGGAACAAAGGTCCCGGGTTCCACACCTTCGCCCGTTCGGAAATTTCCCAATCCCGCCCCCCCCCGGAAAAAAATTGGGGGCGGCCCCATTACCGAAAATGGGAAAAAGTGGGTCGAAAACAAAAAAAAAAAAAAAAAAAAAAAAAAAAACGTGCGCAATGCTACTGTTGGACTCCCACCATCCGCACGCCCCCACACAACCCGAGTCGGGCAAGTTTATTTCGCCGGCGGCTCTCAGCCGGCCCGGGTCACCCCAGCCGCAGGCGATACAGTCGACACGGGTCGGAGCAGGGGCGCGCTCAGCCCACCCACAATGGGCTCACAGCCACGGCCACGCAACTATACGGCTGCGAGGCCAGCGGCGCGATGGCTGTGAGGAGTCGAAGCCAGTGCCGAGCCGCACGCCTGCGCCACGGCCATAACCACGACCCTGACCGGGCCACGGGCTGTCCGAGCCACAGGTGGTCCGTGGCCGGCGTCCCCGAGGTCACGGTCTGTGTTACCACCGGCCGCACGTGTCTCCGCAGGTCATGCCAGGTGGTCAGTGGCCAGCGTCCCCAAGGTCACGGTCTGTGTTACCAGCCGCACAGTGGCCGCGTCCCTAAGGTCACGGTCTGTGCTACCAGCCGCACAGGTCGTCAGTGGCCAGCGTCCCCAAGGTCACGGTCTGTGCTACCAGCCGCACAGGTCCGACAGTGGCCAGCGTCCCCAAGGTCACGGTCTGTGCTACCAGCCGCACGGGTCCCACAGTGGCCAGCGTCCCAAAGGTCACGGTCTGTGCTACCAGCCGCACGGGTCCCACAGTGGCCAGCGTCCCCAAGGTCACGGTCTGTGTGCTACCAGCAACACAGGGCCCCGCAGTGGCCAGCGTCCCCAAGGTCACGGTCTGTGTTACCAGCCGCACGGGTCTCCGCAGCCTCAGGTGCGGCAGTGGGGTAGGACGGCGACAGGACGGCCCCAAGGTCACGGTCCCCCAAGGTCACGGTCTGTACCACCAGCCGCACAGGTCTCCGCAGCCTCAGGTGCGGCAGTGGGGTAGGACGGCGACAGGACGGCCTCAAGGTCACGGTCCCCCAAGGTCACGGTCTGCACGCCGCACGGTCTCCGCAGCCTCAGGTGCGCAGTGGGGTAGGACGGCGACAGGACGGCCCCAAGGTCACGGTCCCCCAAGGTCACGGTCCCCCAAGGTCACGGTCTGCACCACCAGCTGCACGGGCCTCCGCAGCCTCAGGTGCGGCAGTGGGGTAGGACGGCGGCAAGACGGCGACAACACTCCTGGGAGCCGTGCCCATAGGTCCCACGTCAGACGCTACGTAACGGCGGGGCGGGGATGGCCGAGTGGTTAAGGTGTCGGGCTATGGGTACCAAAGGTCCCGGGTTCGACTCTAGCGCCACTCAGGACATTTCCCAATCCCGCGGCCCACCGGCGAAACAGTGTGGGCGGCGCCATAAGCCGTGAATGTGCATAAAGTGTGTCGTGAACCAACCAATAAACAAACAAACGCTACGAAACGGCGCCGAGATGTGCTACGCCCAACGCTACGAAACGGCGCCGAGATGTGCTACGCCCAACGCTACGCAACGGGACCTAGATGTGCTACGTGCGACGCTATGCAACGGTACCAAGATGTGCTGCGCCAGACGCTACGTGACGGAACCGAGATGTGCTACGCTCGGCGCTACGTAGCGCCGCCGATATTTTCTGCGCCCGAAGCTACGTGAAGGGCGAAGGACGTTGGTGACGTACGTGACGTTGGTGTAGCGGTTACCGTTGGCTGGTGACCAGACAACGACTACAACGTCTCACGCGAGCGTCACGCACCGGACAGAGCACAATCTGCGAGTGCCGTGCTGTTCGACACCTAAAGTACCATGCTTTCTGGGCGACTGAGCGATGGTGGTTCCCACTATTTATTCACACGGAACACGTCTCCGTTTATGTGTGCGATGATATCGGCAGTTTAAATGACTTCTCATCCTCAGCAAATCACAGAATAGTACAGCATAGGATCAGGCTTAGATAGCCAGACCATTTGGAGAACATGCGGGACCTCGGTTGTGTGGAACCTAACGCCAAAGATGGTGCTGAGTACATGGTACTCAGGTGACCTCAGAACCCTGCCCAAACCAAATACTCTTTTGCGCTAGAATTCTATTGAATGAGGTTGAAGTCTACGGAACGCGGTCCGCATGATTAGTGCCTTGCCATAGGGGCCACATCTAAAACAGCTCAAAGGTATGAAAGTAAACGCAACCTGAAAACTCGAATGAACTAAAGTGCGTGATTTCGCATTAGGGTCACACGGCACAGTATACACTTCAAGTTATTAACAACATTTAAATTCGTGGCAAATGAAAAATGCTGAAGAAAACTGCAAGCAGAACTTGGGAGAAACTGCAATGATTCCAAAAAGCTTCATGTACCGCATAAGCTCGGTTTCCAACACCCAAGCTGCGCTACCCAAATTCACACGTCAGCACTAAGACACGGAGAATTAGAACACCGATCCAGGATTGGACTTGTATTTTGTAATCCTGGATGCGGAGAGGAAAGTGTATCGCTAAGCCGAGTATGCAGAAGATATTTGAATTGAAATCGGTTATCAGAATCCCCGTTTGCACTTCTAAGTGAACATTGAGCACAGAGCAGTTCGTTGTCGCACAACATTCAACCTCCAAATACGGGGCATGAGAGAATAACTGTCTGGAGAGCTATTAATGTTCAGGTGATGAATGAATAACAATGTTCTACACTCTAAAACTCCGGCGACCGCCCATTTTTCCAAACCCGGACAGAGCGGAACGCCCACTTGCCTGGCAAACCAGAGGAACCACTCGTCGATCCTGCCGAACTGGTACCGACCCAGCCCGGGGTCATAGCGCGACCTGCGGGGCATCTCGCCGGCCTGCCGCGCCTGCCACACACACGCGCCACCTGCGCCGGCCACACTGGACGCTCGACACCCCCGGGCGCCACCCCGGTGCTATCGACACAGGCAGCTCCGCCCCGGCCTAACCGGCGCCGGAGACCGCCGTCTCGTCGTGTGCACGCGCCTCGAAGCTCCGCCGGCAGCTGCGCCTCCCACGCCGCGGAGATATTGTTTCGTCGCCCTGCTTCGCTCCGTCACACCTGTTGTCTTCGAACGAGGTCGCCGGGCGCGTCACCGGCTGCCGTCGCTTTGCCAAGTCACCGAGCACAACGGAAGCTACGTCAGCGGCTACGTCAGCGGCTACGTCAGCAGCTACGTCAGCAGCTACGTCACCAGGTGCTGCACTTCTCCGAGAACTTCACCAGCAAGTGATCAGGCTCAACACCGCCTGGTTCACCACCGCCACCATCAGGTGCCGCGCCTCAACCTCACCTCCGTCGCCCAGACAAGGGTTCTTCAGCAGGCAGGTGTTTGCCTGCCTGCTGGCGTTTGCCGAACTTCTTTCGGCAAACACAGACAGGCGCTTGCCGAATGCACCGCGTGGCACGCAGCAGGCCCGGCCACTCGACCGGCAGGTCGCCGGGCAGTCGGGGCAGGTGCGCCGCGCCACCCGGCCGCGGATCGTCTCTGCGCCGGCCGCCGCCGCGGTCGGCCCAGCTCCGCCCGGCGCGCGTCCATCTCCGCCGTCACGCACCGTCACGGCACGTGTGACACGCGCCGTGTGACGGCCGCGCCGGTATCGACCGGCCGGCGTGACCCGCGTCCCAGCTGCGCAGGCGCGCAGCTGAGACGGCGCCCGCCGCCATCGAGGTCGACCGCTGTGAGCAAACCAAGCGGTGGCAGGCTGGCAAAACTCACACACACACACACACACACACACACACGCATCCCCCCCTCGACCTTTGTCAACAGGTCCCCGACTGCCGACATGCACAGGCAGCACGATATCCCATCGAAAGACCATGTACGTGAGCAGGCGCGTGGGCATAGGTGAGGTACAGCAAGTCGACAGGGAGCAAGGAGCGTGCGGTTATAGCCACACATTTTCAGAGGTCCTATCTCAGAGGTTTGATTCGCCTGTCCTCTCCGGCGGAGAGCCGTTCGATTGACCTGACCCATCCGGCCGGGCGCGGTTGGATCGGCCTGTCCCCTCTACACAGATGCGGTTCGATTCATCTGTCTTCTCTGGCCGGGAGCGGTTCGGTTCACCTGTCCTCTCCGGCCGGCATGGTTTACCCTTTCAAGTGTCCTCTCGGCCGGGCAGGTTCGACTGACCTGTCCTCTCCGGCCTGGCACGGTTCGACTGACCTGTCCTTCCCGGCCGGACTCCGTTCGATTGACCGTTACCCGAGGACGGCGTCCGGCACATCTACCGCGCCAGGACGCGTCATGGTGCCAGCGTACGACCCGTCCGGAGCAGCGGTGTGTGACATCCGGTGTGTGGAGCGGCGACACTGGCCGGCGGGGGGGGGGCGGACCCACCGTCCGAGGCCGGGGAGGGGGGGGGGCTGGAGCGGACCGTCAGACCACACGCCGAGACTGGCGACCAGAGCACCTCCAGCCGTCGACAGTACCCCAGACTGAGCGTCGCGTCATCGGACTGAGCGCGATCAGACTATACGGAGCGCAGGCCAGGACCGTTGGACTGAACCATCAGACAATGCAGAGGGCCAGACCACGTCGAGACTGAACCGTCAGACTATACAGGGGCCCAAACAGCCGATCGACAGACTATACGGGCCAGCCATCACACACCAGGCCAGACTGAGCGTCCGGTCATCGGACTGAACCGTCAGACTATGCAGAGGGCCAGACCGTCGCAATGAACCGTCAGACTATGCAGAGGGCCAGACCGTCTGACTGTCCCGCCACGCAGACCGACAGACCACCGGACCGTGAGGCGCCAGACCCGTGGACTACATAACTGCAGACCACCCGAGTATCGAAATCAACCACCCTACCAAAGAACACCAGACGAAAGACCAAATCACCAGATCCATCGGTTCAATACCCGAGGTGTCTCACCACGCCGATATATTAATTCAATTTCACTACACGTGTATGGACATGTACTGTCAAGCTGTCAAGCAGGATCAAGCTGTCCTTAGCATGAGTTTCACCATGCCAGTGCTGCTCTGGTTGCTTGGTTATTGGTCTTTACGACACATGGACTGTTGGCTCATGTAAAGTCGCCAATCTCTCACGCCGATTGGTCGCGGGCGAAGAGTAACGACAGGTAAGACTCGAACCCACAACCGTTCAATTGTGAGACGAGCAACCTGGCCCTAGACTACTCGCCCCCGCTGTTCTGGTTGCTGCTGCATTGTTAACCAGCAGAGAGTCGACCGACCCGGCACCGGCACGACGCCCGAGACGATCGGCAGCACCGAGGACCGCCCAGCAGATCCACAACCTTGCTTGACGCGACGACGACCGCCCGAGCGGCTCACTGCGAACGCTCGCGGCGAGCTACCGGCTACGAGCTACGAGCTACCGGACGCCTTGGCGGTCCCGTAGCTCCACGAGACCGCCAGCGAGCCGGAACGTGCGGGGGGCGGGGATGGCCGAGTGGTTACAAGGTCCCGAGTTCGACTCTAGCGCACTCAGGACATTTCCCAATCCCGCGGCCCACCGGCGAAACAGTGGGCGGCGCCATTAGCCGTGAATGTGCATAAAGTGTGTCGTGAACCAACCAATAAACAAACAACAAACAAACCGGAACGTGCGGGCCGCCTGTCGGACCACGTGTGTGGACTGTCACAACATCTGGAGAGCCGACTTGTGCTCGACTCAATTTTTTTTAGTCGACTCGCATGTGACTCATATATTTTGATATCTGATTCAACTCGTGACTCAAACGGACTGACATACATTTTAATCGATTCAGATCAGACTCATGAGACATATGATTCAGTGTGCACTGCCCACGCATGATGTTTGAATGATTGACTCATGATTCGACTTACCTTTTATGAAAGATGTGATTCAACTCATGACTCAAGATACATTTTGGGAGAAAGAATCAATTCAACTCGCGACCCATCCAAAAACGATTGCTTCTTGAGTCGATTCTTGATTCAACTCGAGTCAAGCACAAGTCTGCTGGAGAGTCGCCGGAGTCCGGCGACCCGGTGTCGAGAGGCCACACTCGGGACCGTCGAGTCACTGTGTCGCCGTCTGGGTCGGCCAGTCCGTCGTGTCACACTCTCCGGGCACCACCTCCGACCACCAGGTGATCGGACCTCCACCTGGAGCACCATGCCGGCGCACAAATACCGGACCGTCACACCAGTCCGCCACCGCCGCCCAGCTCAACATCCCACTCCACCAGTACCTTCCCACCATCCCAGATCACCAATACTCTCCCACCATCCCAGTCCACCAATAACTTTCCACCATCCAAGTCCACCAGTAGCTTCCCACCGTTCCAGTTCACCAATATTTTCCCACTATCCAAGTACACAAACACCTTCCCTCCACCCCAGTTCACCAAAAAATTATCACCATCCAAGTCCACCAGTGCCTTCCCTCCATCCCAGTCCACCAATACTTTCCCACCATCTCAGTTCACCTTCCCACCATCCCGGTCCACCAATACCTTCCCACCATCTCAGTTCACCAATAACTTCCAAACATCCAAGTCCACCAGTACCTTCCCACCATCCCAGTTCACCAATACTCTCCCACCATCCCAGTCCACCAATAACTTTCCACCATCTAAGTCCACCAGTACCTTCCCTCCATCCCAGTTCACCAGTACCTTCCCTCCATCCCAGTTCACCAATACCTTCCCACCATTCCATTTCACCAATAACTTCTCGCCATCCAAGTCCACTAGTACCTTCTCTCCATCCCAGTTCACCAATAACTTTCCACCATCCACGTCCACCAATACCTTCCCGCTATCTAAGTCCACCAATACCTTCTCTCCATCCCAGTTTACCAATACCTTGGCAAAATCCCAGTATCCCAGTTCACCAGTACCTTCCCACCATCTCAGTTCACCAATACCTTCCCACCATCCTAGTTCACCAATACCCTCCCACCATCCCAGTCCACCAATACCTTCCCACCATCCCAGTCCACCAATGCCTCCCACCATCCCACCATCCCAGTCCACCAATACCTTCCCACCATCCCAGTCCACCAATACCTTCCCACCATCCCAGTCCACCAATACCTTCCCACCATCCCAGTCCACCAATACCTTCCCACCATCCCAGTCCACCAATACCTTCCCACCATCCCAGTCCACCAATACCTTTCCACCATATAAGTCCACCAATACTTTCCCACCATCCCAGTCCACCAATACCTTCCCACCATCCCAGTCTACCAATACCTTCCCACCATCCCAGTCCACCAATACCTTCCCACCATCCTAGTCCACCAATACCTTCCCACCATCCCAGTCCACCAATACCCTCCCACCATCCCAGTCCACCAATACCCTCCCACCATCCCAGTCCACCAATACCCTCCCACCATCCCAGTCCACCAATACCCTCCCACCGTCCCAGTCCACCAATACCTTCCCACCATCCTAGTCCACCAATACCTTCCCACCATCCCAGTCCACCAATACCTTCCCACCATCCCAGTCCACCAATACCCTCCCACCATCCCAGTCCACCAATACCTTCCCACCATCCCAGTCCACCAATACCTTCCCATCCTCCCAGTCCACCAATACCTTCCCACCATCCCAGTCCACCAATACCTTCCCACCATCCCAGTTCACCAATACCTTCCCACCGTCCCAGTCCACCAATACCTTCCCATCCTCCTAGCCGGCCAGCCAGGCGGCCGACTGGCTCCACCATCAGTTCCGCTGGCGGGTCGGTTCCCACGTTGTCACGCGGCGAGTCCATTTCGCTGGCTCGTCGGCCGACCTCGCCCGAGGGCAAGGACGAGCCGCGGACAAGTCGCCGACGACGGCCATCCGCAGAATTTTGCTCGACTCGAGTTGAATCGAGAATCGACTGATGAATCAATTGTTTTGGGATGGGTCGTGAGTTGAATCGATTTTTTCCCCCAAAATACATCGTGAGTCGTGAGTTGAATCATATGTTTCCAAAAAATGAGTTGAATCGTGAGTCAGTCATTAAAATATCATGCGTGGGCAGTACACAATGAAACATATGGCTCATGAGTCTGATACCACTGAGACGGATCTGAGTCGATTCAAATTCCTGTTAGTCTGTTTGAGTCGCGAGTCGAATCCGACCTCAAGATCCATAAGTCGCATGTGAGTCGATTCAAACAATTTGAGTCGAGCACAAGTCTGGCCACCCGTGCACCGAATGCCGGCGCTGTCGCCCGCGGTTCGCCTGCTGTCCCGTGACGCGCTCGCTGGCGACGCCGGATCGCGTCCCGACAGCTCTCCGACAGAGCCGATCACCGCAATCTCAATCCCAATTCCTTAGAGAAGTCGAGTTTTGTGCACGGCGACTTCGACCGTGTTCACCTCGAAATCGGATAATGCGCGAGTGAAAACAAAACAAAATAGCCTGGGATGCATTTAGATGGCGTTTCGGCGGGAGCGCGCCAGTCTATGTTGCAGGTGCTGCACCCTGTCGGCGTCTGCCTGCGGCTTCGCCTACCGCGACTCGCCGTTCAGGCTGGCTCATCACCACTCTCGCCCTCATCCTTGTCCATAGACCGTGCCGTGGCTGTTGGTTCAGGAGTGCTATAGCGAACAGGACAAAGCATGCTGACATGTGAACAGCGCGGAACCTTCTCCGTACCTTTTTTGTAATGAGCCTGAGAATACCTGCATGCGGGGACGAAGCTTTAAAAAGGTTATCGGGGGTGTTCTGCAACACTAAGGCTGTCGATCGCAGAATGCAATGAAGAGTTTCGCCCGTAGGATCTCATGTTAAAATCTGCATTTATTGGATGGTGCCGACCGAACATGGAGGTGAGGGAAGACCCTCGAAAGAGGGAATACAATCCACCTATGCATGTATGCATTTGATGATTTGGTCCGTCAGGCAGAGCAACAAGTATGCGTGTCAAAAATATCGAACAACATATCCAACACTTTTATTACAGAATCCGGTTCGTGTCCACGAAAGTGCCACTCGGGAAAAAATCCCGAACAATCAGACGGCTTCTCTTGAATTCACGGTTCTTTTTTTCCGCGGTTCCGTACACAAATTCCTACCTGTTCCCATCCCAATAAGCTATCGTCACTACAGAATTGGACAATACTGATAATTAGTTGGCAAGAGGCACAGCCAAGTTGCCAGCCCCGTCCTGCTTGACAAAAATACACGAGATTCACAAGGCATTGTGGGATTTTTCACGAAGCCAAACGATAAATTTTTCGGCGCGCCAAGCGCGACGATAGCATTCTTGATGAAATGACATTGTTGGGGGAGGGGTGGATATAGCCTCAAGAAAATGATGGCTGTGCCACTTGGTTGTCCAGCTTGCGCGACATGAAACCTCTACACAGCTTCGTGCTCGTGGACACGTCAAAAAGTGCGCTGCATTGGCCGAAATGTCAGGCTAACTGAATTTAGTTAGCTGCAGCTGTGTCCCAAGTCAAACATGTATTGAAAGGCATCCCCATAGCCAAATCCTGAAGCCTGAAGTAGGCCAGCTCTGATTTAGAAACAACACACACATGTGCGAAACTACATACAAAAACTCCAACAGGTGCTTGACCGCGAGACCTCTGTGGGGGAGGGGCGCTGCAGACGTGGGCTGCAGCTCCAGAAGCCACAAATGCTCGCGTAAAAACAGAACCTCGCAACACATGTTACACCATCATCTGATCATACTGCCCCGAACCACCATCGAACCGCAAGACCTCCAGGAAAACGGGCGTAAGATTTAACTGCGAATACCAGTCGAAACCGCACACAACCTCGGGCACTCACATTGTGAAACATCCGCCCCGTGTGTGGTCGGAGAGGTGGTGCGGCTGCACCGCACACACGCCGCGCGGCCAACACGGCCACGCTTCCCCTCCGCACGCCAGCCGAGCGCCGCGTAGGGGACAAGTAGTCTAGGGGCAAGCTGTCCCTCCCCTCTCCCCCACACACACCCACTCGCCGCCGAACCGTGGAGCCTGGCATCCGAGCAACTTACCCCTAGGCCACTCGTCCTCCGTTGGGAGGACGACGCTACATGACTTAAGCGGTAAGTTGCTCGTCTCACAATCGAAAGGTTGTGGGTTCGGGTCTCACCTGTCGCTACTCTTCGCCCCTGACCAATCGGCGTGAGAGACTGGCGACGTTACATGACAATGCTCGCTATGTCGTAAAACCAATAATCAACCAGCCAGCCGAGCGCCAACCGAGCGCCGCGCGAGGCAACAGCCGCTCATGAGCCGCTCGTGAGCTACTCGGCAGTACGTTCGCGCCACCGCAGAGCGCGCGCCGCGCCGGATGTGGCGCGGTCGCGCGCGGCCGGCCGCCAAACGGCGCACGGCGGCGGCACGACCGCCGCCGAATGCAGGCCACTGGACCGGCGTCCGTGTCGGCTGCCGCGGCCGGCCGTGGAGAGCCGACCCGCCGGCCACCGCCGACCGTGCACGTGCACGAGCCGGGCCGCCCGATACCCGCCGGCGAGTCGAGCGGTCCAGTGGTCCGACACTCGCTGGCGTGTCGAGCGGTCCAGTGGTCCGACACCCGCCGGCGAGACGAGCGGTCCAGTGGTCCGATACCCGCCGGCGAGTCGAGTGGTCCAGTGGTCCGACACCCGCCGGCGGACAGGACGGTCCAGTGGTCCGACACCCGCCGGCGAGACGAGCGGTCCAGTGGTCCGACACCCGACGTCGGACCGGGTGGTCCAGTGGTCCGACACCCGCCGGCGAGACGAGTGGTCCAGTGGTCCGAGAACCGCCGGCGTGTCGAGTGGTCCAGTGGTCCGATACCCGCCGGCGGACCGGGCGGTCCAGTGGTCCGATACCCGCCATCGGACCGGGCGGTCCAGTGGTCCGACACCCGCCGGCGAGACGAGTGGTCCAGTGGTCCGACACCCGCCGGCGAGACGAGTGGTCCAGTGGTCCGACACCCGCCGGCGGACCAGGTGGTTCGCACCAACTGGAGGACCCATCGACGTCAGACTGACATCGTCTCCCGCGGTGACTTCGGTGCGAAGCCGAGAACATTTGTCAAACGAGGATTGAGTGAAAGCGCGCCCTGCCTGTAACACTGCATATGCACTGACGATGCAAGTTGTGTGAAAAGTGACTACCTGTCGTCAGTGGCCCAGTCTCCATGGTCGTCCCTAATTCAATCCGGAAACGCTAATCCGGTTTCCGCAGGTGATAGAAACATGTCGGATCAAATTCATAAACCTGATCATAATGCAGCCACTAAGCCGATACATTTTTCAGCTCATCGCCCGTAAACCGACTTACGTCAGGCATCAGTACGGAAAAAATAAATTTACCGAACAATGTGATTAATGTATTATGTTGTTGTGAAGTGCTTTCATTTCAACGAGATGCATAAGCATTGGGAATGCCATTCAAGCTCTATTGTTTTTACCGGATGTATCCGAAAATGACGGCTTATTTTTGTTCCTATCTTATTTTGAACATGTATTACTGAGTACACCCACAACACGGAATTATTTTGATAGTCGTGGCCTTGACCGTGATCGGCGGCGGATAAAACAACCGATGCTGCGCCCTGACAAGTCATTCAATACGATTTTCCGTCCAATTTGACCAGCTTTTATTAATTCCAAGTGGACATCAAGTGAATCGGAATAACTTCAAAACATGACTGAACCGTTCCATGAAATCTGGCCGGATCATTCCCGGACCAACATTTGTTTCCTTTTGTTGGCATGATCACGACAAGATCACATTGTTTTCACTTCACAAACATTAGACCTCCTCCAAATCTACTAACCGGTCAGTATCCGGCCCTCTGGTGTCACTTCGTCACAAGTTTCTTGTCCAACACCACGCACGTATACACCGTCGACTTTGTCATCGCTCACCCGGCACCCAGGCCAGCATACTTTACATCGCTGTTGTCTGTTCATTGGGTGGTTCACGACGCACTTTATGCACATCCACGGCTAATGACGCCGCCCACACTGCTTCGCCGGCGGGCCGCGGGATCGGGAAATGTCCTGAGCGGCGCTAGTATCGAACCCGGGACCTTTGGTAGCCATAGCCCAACACCTTAACCACTCGGCCATCCCCGCCCCATGCTTTATATCGTGCTCGGCGGTGAGAACGTAACACGTGAGCTGAAGCTGCCAACGACAAGTCGATCAGCCCGTCCGCTGACCTTGACTGACCCAGGCTAATCCGTGTAAGAACCATGGGAACACGGCACATAAAAGTTTACGTAATTGCAGCTGAGACTAATCCAGTACGGCTGTGAGACGTTTCGTCCGTGGAAACACCACTGTTAACACAAATTAACGTCAATACCACTCGGCCTAATCCAGCCATCCTGATCCCAGAATGGCCACAGACACCGAGTCAGCATCGGCACCGGGCTGAAATATACATCCAATCGCGGATGCTTGGCGGCAGCCGCCAGGTCATGGTGCGACCGGCAATGCCAGGGCACACACTATTACTGGAACTTGGGCTTTTACGACGCATTCAACCGCTAAACCGCTAGGTTATATGGCGTCGCCAACCTCTCACGCCGATTGGTCGCGGGTGGACTCGGTAAACGCCGTCGGCTGTGAGATTCGAATCCGCAATCTTGCGATTAAGAGTCCGACGCTCTACCAACTGAGCTATCGCGGCCCCCCGCACTATGATTTATTCGGGCTTAGGGCTTAGGGCTTAGTTACTAGCTTAGTCGGCTTAGCTTAGTCGAGCTTAGGGCTTAGTTATTCGGGCTTAGGGGTGCGTCAACTGCGCCGGCCATACAGCGCCCATGGCACACACTGTGAGTGCACACGAGAAGGCTGGGGCTGGGCCGGACCAGATCGTTTACCCGTGACTGCCGCCCTGATGTCGTTGGTTGGCTGGCCTGGCTGGTTCCGGCGCTTCGTGCGCTGCATTTGCCCCGGCCGGGTGTAGTTGGCAGGTGGCCCGATAAGGCCGGGGACGAGCTACCGGGCGGCCGTGTCGGTGTATTGACGGCACGTTAAACTTTCGATCAAAATTCTGCCGTTGAACTGGAATTCGTGGATCGGGTGGTGGGGCCAGGGTTCACGCAACAAGCTCTGCTTAGCAATAGAACCCTGGTTCCTAAAGCCACCCCAGCAACAACTCGGACTTAAAAAAAAATTCTTAAACTTGTGAGCTGGGGAACATTGACCCGCTGCGGGTGCGGCCTCACGGAGAGCGCTCCTGGTGCTGACGACAATGCTTTACAGTTTACATGTCGCTGAGCGGTTGTGAGCTTTTGTGAGCCCACAATGCAGGTTTGGCGTAAACCAGCTAACCTGGGGTTTTCGCATTCAGAATCTGATCCTTTCCCGAACGTCATACTCCCCGGAACATTATTCTTTCCGGAGCATCATCTTTCAATTTTCTCATACGGAGGCTGAATGGTGCTGTTCTGTCAATGTCCTCCGTGACGGAGTGCCCAAGATGCTCTGGAAAGTGCAAACTGAGATCCTGATGTTACAATGTTCAGAAACACCCTCTCCGCCCGTGATTTCCCAAAATGTTCCTCTCCATGTAAAAAATCCAAGGTATAATTCAACACTGCCCACAATGCACACCGCATAGCTCAGTCGTTCGCAAAGGAGCTTCTAAGTATTTGGAGAAAGACAACTGACCGCTTCTGTCCCTTCAGGGGATTTTCTCACCCCTGGTTACTGCTGAAAGCCAACGCATGGGTCGTGTCCGCTGCTTTGATCAGTTTATCAGTGGTGCATAAAGGCTTGCTTCCGAACAGAAATGTGGAATCCACCTTAGTTGGACTTTTTTAAATACCCGAAAATTGCAGAGCGCGCGGGCCTACCGAATAGAGGAAGCTGGCATACACAAATGCCCGAGCCATGCAAAAAAAGGCTCAGCTCACTGGCCATGCAAAAAAAAACCTTTTGCTTACCACATCGCCAACCTACATGGAACCACTCGCAAAACCCCGGCTGCACCCCTGTCCTCTGTAACTCCGGGGGAAAAGAGGACGGAGGCCGGATTGTTCCCGTGCACGGTCGTCCGCTCCGTCGACGGACGGCACCAGCGAGCCACGATCCCGCCGGTCTCGCCGGGTCTGCTTATCACAATAGCCGGCGGATCGTGATCAGCTGACTGGCGCCGGCAGCCCGGTACCGTGCGGTCCCTGAGCTGACGTCAGCGGTACGGTACCGTGCGGGCCCGGAGCTGACGTCAGCGGTACGGTACCGCGCGGGCCCGGAGCTGACGTCAGCGGTACGGTACCGCGCGGGCCCGGAGCTGACGTCAGCGGTACGGTACCGTGCCGGCCCTGAGCTGACGTCAGCGGTACGGTAGCGTGCGGGCCCGGAGCTGCGTTAGCGGTACGGTACCGTGCCGGCCCGGAGCTGACGTCAGCGGTACGGTGCCTTGTGGGCCCTGAGCTGACGTCAGCGGTACGGTACCGTGTGGGCCCGGAGCTGACGTCAGCGGTACGGTACCGTGTCGGCCCGGAGCTGACGTCAGCGGTACGGTACCGTGCGGGCCCTGAGCTGACGTCAGCGGTATGGTACCGTGCGGGCCCTGAGCTGACGTCAGCGGTACGGTACCGTGCCGGCCCGGAGCTGACGTCAGCGGTACGGTACCGCACAACGCGGTACGGTACGTGTGGGCCCGGAGCTGACGTCAGCGGTACGGTACCGTGTGCTCAGCGGTACGGTACCTTCTGGCCCGGAGCTGACGTCAGCGGTACGGTACCGTGCGGGCCCGGAGCTGACGTCAGCGGTACGGTACCGTCGGGCCCTGAGCTGACGTCAGCGGTAGGGTACCGTGCGGGCCCTGAGCTGACGTCAGCGGTACGGTACCGTGCGGGCCCTGAGCTGACGTCAGCGGTATGGTACCGCGCGGGCCCGGAGCTGACGTCAGCGGTACGGTACCGTGCGGGCCGAGCTGACGTCAGCGGTACGGTACCGTGCGGGCCCTGAGCTGACGTCAGCGGTAGGGTACCGTGCGGGCACTGAGCTGACGTCAGCGGTAGGGTACCGTGCGGGCCCTGAGCTGACGTCAGCGGTACGGTACCGTGCGGGCCCTGAGCTGAGTCAGCGGTATGGTACCGCGCGGGCCCGGAGCTGACGTCAGCGGTACGGTACCGTGCGGGCCCGGAGCTGACGTCATCGGTATGGTACCGTGCGGTCCCTGAGCTGACGTCAGCGGTACGGTACCGTGCGGGCCCTGAGCTGACGTCAGCGGTACGGTACCGTGCGGGCCCTGAGCTGACGTCAGCGGTATGGTACCGTGCGGGCCCTGAGCTGACGTCACAAGTACGGTACCGTGCGGACCCTGAGCTGACGTCAGCGGTAGGGTACCGTGCGGGCCCGGAGCTGACGTCAGCGGTACGGTACCGTGCGGGCCCTGAGCTGACGTCAGCGGTACGGTACCGTGCGGGCCCTGAGCTGACGTCAGCGGTACGGTACCGTGCGGGCCCTGAGCTGACGTCAGCGGTATGGTACCGTGCGGGCCCTGAGCTGACGTCAGCGGTACGGTACCGTGCGGACCCTGAGCTGACGTCAGCGGTACGGTACCGTGCGGGCCCGAGCTGACGTCAGCGGTACGGTACCGGTGGGCCCGGAGCTGACGTCAGCGGTACGGTACCGTGCGGGCCCGGAGCTGACGTCAGCGGTACGGTACCGTGCGGGCCCGGAGCTGACGTCAGCGGTACGGTACCGTGCGGGCCCGGAGCTGACGTCAGCGGTACGGTAGCGTGCGGGCCCGGAGCTGACGTCAGCGGTACGGTGCCTTGTGGGCCCGGATAGCATGGTTCCGGCAGCACGGTACCCGGAGATGGCACCGACAATCCGGTATCGTGCGGACCCGGAAATATCGTGCGGACGCTATATAACCTAGCGGTTGAATGAGTCGTGAAAGAACCCAAGGTTCTTCTTCTGGACCTGGAGATGGCGCCCGCACCGCGGCACGGTGTGGAACCGAGATGGCACCGGCATCACGGTACCGTGTGGACCCGGAAATGGCGCCCGCATCAGGGCACAGTGCGGGCCCGGAGATGGCGGCGACACAGCAGAGACTGCGGCTCCTCCCCAGCGGGTAGAGCGTGAGATCTGGACTCGTGTAAGTGAGCGCGGGCCGCGGCCATAAGATCCGTTAGTCGATGACATTAGAGCCGGTTGTGCGCGCGGCCGTGTGGAGCTGGCGCCGGTGCACACCAGAGTTGAATCGCTTGGGTTGGCGCGGAGCTGAAACCACGAGGATGTTCTGCTGACAGTGTACATTTGTTTTAATTTTCCAGCCCGTGTGCGCGCGCGACCGGTATGCGTATGGAGGTGTGGTGCGTCTGGTTTGTGACCCATCCACCAAGTGACGGAGGGACAAGCATAGCACAGCAAGAGGACGAAACTAACAAAATCAGGTCGTGATGTAAGGTCACTTATTGCATAATCAACAAGCACACGCACACGCACACGCACACTCACACTCACACTCACACACACACACACACACACACGAACACACACGAACACGAGGTCGTGAGGTGGACGCAGAAGCCGACAGCGCTGGCGTTCTGAGGAACATGCATCTAATGTTCCACGTTGGCAGTCACACCCGGGGCCATGTATCAGATGTTCCACGGCGACAGCTACACCCGGGGCGACGCGTCAGATGTTCCACGACAGTTACAGTTACACGCCGGGCGGCGAGTTCCAAAGCTTCCAGCACACAGTCTGTACTAATGAACAGCTGAGACGCCGTCTGGCATTGGCTGGCTGGTTGGTCATTGGGGCTGGTTGGTTAAGGGCGCATCGACTGCAGAAGTCATGCAGCGCCCACCGTTTGGCATTGGGAGTATGGGGCATTGAACGTGGCATCATCTCGTGGCATCGAACGTGGCCGGCCCTATCTGACGACGCGGTCAACGGTGCGCTGAGAATCTATCGACAGGGCACCCGCACGTGCCGTCCATTGAATGAATATATCACCTTCTGTTGTGGTTATACGTGTGGCTAGCGGAGTAGTGAATATCGCTGGCGATCTGGTTGAGTATGGCACGTGCGGTTGGATATGAAATGCCGCGAAATGCTGTGAGAGGGTAAAGAGAATGTCCTGATAATCGGCGGGTACAGTAGCGAGTGCATGGACGGCATGCACTTGATGGCATTGGAGACAGTGTGGTAGGACATGTTGTCGACTGGAACGGACGCCGGCGGACTGCTCCGAACGCACTGCATACACCTTCGTACGCCTTTGCAACATACATTTATATCACAAGAAGAATCTTGGAGTGAAATTCGACGCTTATTTTCCAGACCTACACTTTTGCAATAGCCCTTACGATTGAAAAGACACGCATGGATTCCTACATTCCACATCAGCCTCTTTGGCTTTTAGCCGAAATATTCCCCGCCCCGTGTCATTGACACAACCACATAGAATCAGAACGCTTGCGTATTCTTTGCACCGTATTCCGCCTGAAAAAGCCACATGGGTGACGTGCAGGAAGCTGTGTAATTCACTGCGTGCAATTTACCGTGTAATTCACGTCTTGTCGCAAGCACGTAATTGTACAACGCGAACCGACCGCGAACATTATTCCCATGCATGCGGCGATACATAAATCAAGCAGCCTACAACGGCCAGCCCAGCCAGCAGCGGCCGGGTTCGTCGCTTCCCGCCTCAAAGCCCAGCCGTGGCTCTGAATGGAACGCGTGACGTCAGATGCTCGGCCAGCCGGCCGCCAGACCAACGTCGAACACACCGGCTGATGCGTATCGGAGAAGCGATAGTGTATCATAACCTCCACAGCTCATAACCTCCAAAGCTCATAACTTCCGCAGTTCATAACCTCCACAGTTCATAACCTCCACAGTTCATAACCTCCACAGTTCGTGAACAACCGTGTTCCCAGAGTATAACCTCCACAGTTCATAACCTCGGACGAGCGTGCAGAGGTGTACCATGGGGCCGCCGGACGGCGAGGCATGCGGGCGTCTCGGCGCGCGAGTGTGACGCAGGACGACCTAATCGATCTACGAGTTACTGTGACCAGTAACTCGTCACCACAATGGCCACCGACGACAAACTCAGCGTTCATTATCCACCCGATACAGACTGACCCATTTTAACTCGCGTCGGGCAAAATGAGCCGCACGGAGAAACGGCAACAAATTGTTCCGAATAACGTTGTTCCCGTCCCGAGGGACAATGTTGGTCCCCTCCCGGGAACAACGCTGTTCCCGTTCTGTGCAACAACGCTGTGCACGTTCTGGTGAACAATGTTGTGCACGCTCTGGGGAACAGTGTTTCCCCGTCCTGGGGAATAACATTCTTCTCGCAGACTTGTGCTCGACTGAAGTTGAATCGAGAATCGACTCATGCATTAATCGCTTTCGGATGAGTCGCGTATTGAATCGATTCTTTTCCCCAAAATATACCTTGAGTCGTGAGTTGAATCATATCTTTCAAAAAATGAGTCGAATCATCAGTCAATCATTCAAATATCGCGTTTGCGCATTGCACACCGAATCATATGGCTCATGAGACTAACACCACTGAATCGGATCTGAATCGATTCAAATCTACGTCAGTCCGTTTGAGTCGCGAGTCGAATCAGATCTGAAGATCAGTCACATGTGAGTCGGCTAAAAAAATTGAGTCGAGCACAAGTCTGTCTTCTCGTCCTGTAGAACCGCACTGTTCCCGTTCTGGGGACAACGCTATTCCCATCAAGTGGAACACCGCTGTGCACGCTCTGGGGAACAATGTTATCGCCGTCCTGGGGAACAACGTTCGTCCCGTCCTGCAGAACCGCGTCGTTCCCGTTGCGCGGCGCCCGTCGACGGCCGGTCGAGCGCGCTGCCGCCGTCGGTCACACGCTCGGCTCGGCTGGGGAGACATCGCGGCGCAGACGGGACCCGCGGCGAGCGGACCGCCGCCGGAAGTGGCCTCTCCTCGGGCGGTGCCCATGGGCGCTGTATGACCAACGCAGTCTTGTTGCTGTTATTGGTTTCACGACACATCGACCATTGAGTCATGTAGCGTCGCCAATCTCTCACGCCGATTGGCCGCCGGCGAAGAGTAGCGACAAGTGAGACTCGAACTCACACCCTTTCGATTGTGAGACGAGCAACTTACCCCTAGGCTACTCGCCCCATGACAAACGCAGTCGGGGGGGGGATGGCGAGTGGTAATGTGTCGGGCTAAGCCCAAAGGTTTAACCAATCCAACCGGGTCGTGGCGAAACATGAGGGCGCGGCGCCATTAGCCGTGAATGTGCAAAAGTGTGTCGTGAACCAACCAATAAACAAACAGACAAACGCAGTCGATGACCCGTACCAACCAACCGGCCGCGCGGCCACGGGCGCGGCCGCCGGCGGCCGGCGCGTCACGCCCGTAACCCTCCGGCGCGGTCACGAGCGGCGCCGGTCACGAGTCACGGCGGGCGGCGGTCACGAGTCACGACGGGAGGCGGCGCGGCGGCGGCGGCCGGCCGACACGGTCCGGTCTTCAGCTGCGCGCCGGCGGGCCGACCCCGACGACCCCGACCGACCGCAGCCGACAGCGACGCAGCCGCTAATACAAAGCGGAACACATCCCCTCGCCAGCGTTCGTTTACATCGGAGACGCCACGAGACTGGAACTCGCTTCCTTGCCGAATGAAAAGCTTACCTCGTCGAACAGTTCAAGACAGGAATTCGCAAACACCTCTGCACATCCTCTCCACCGGCTTACTTCGCATCAGCAACAACACAGAAAACACTACACGCCCGATACACTCATCTCCGACCCCAACGCACTACAATAATCAGATGCCATGACCTGCGCTTGCAGGCACAGAACACAACACACAGCTCACTTTATTGTACACTGCCCACTTCACACAGGCGCTAGAACGCAACGTTTCAGAGCACTTTCAGCGATGCTCGGCATAAACCTATCACAAATGTCACGTTCTCATTTATTATCGTACCTCCTCTTTGGTCAGGACGTTGGCGCTGTGCGCTGTTATCCAGTGGTGGCAGAATTCGAAAAACGCCAGCGGAAAACGAGTCATTCCCTATAAATTAAGTATGTGTTGAATGTGTCCCATTTTCGCATTGCATCGTTTTCAGTGTTGCCATTCAGCGCTTTTAGGTTTGACTACTTTCAGTCAGTGTTAGCCTACTGATGAAGTTCTTCACTTAAAGGGGCGATATAAGTCGATGCGTGCCTAGCTAGACATGCTCACGGTACAGGTAATGGAGAGGCGCCTCACCCTGAACCTCCTTTGGCTATTGAACCAAACCGTCACAATGAAGCCTTTCATTTGGCACATCCTTTCCGAAATACATGATTCTGCGTTCTAAAATGACCAACCGCGACCGACCCCAGCCGACCTCGAGCGATCTCAGCGAGCCACGACCGGCCCGGGTGACTGTAGCCGACCTCGACTGACATTAGCTGACCACAGCCGACCCCGACCGACCCCGACCGACCGCAGCGGGAGGCACCCATTGCCAGACATGCGCCGGTGGCGCCCGCGTGCGGCGACCTTTCCCACTGCGGCGCGGCGGCGCGCGGCGGCCCCCTGTCGGCTCGTCCGGCCGCCGCTGACCCGGGGTGTGAGTGGCCTCGTGATATGTCCCGGGGTGTGAGAGCCTCGTGATAGTCCCGAGTGTGAGCGGCCTCGTGACAGGGCCCGGGGTGTGACAGGACCTCGTATATGTCCCGGGGTGTGAGAGGCCTCGTAATACGTCGCCGTGAAGTGTGAGGGCCTCGTGAACGACCCGGGGTGTGAGTGGCCTCGTGATATGTCCCGGGGTGTGAGAGGCCTCGTGATATGTCCCGGGGTGTGAGAGACCTCGTAATATGTCCCGAGTGTGAGCGGCCTCGTGATATGCCCCGGGTGTGAGTGGCCTCGTGATGCCCGGGGGGGAGTGGCCTCGTGATATATCCCGGGTGTGAGTGGCCCTGGTGACACCCTAGTGATAGGGGTGTGAGCGGCCTCGTGATATGCCCGGGGTGTGAGTGGCCTCGTGATATGTCCCGGGTGTAGGGCTCGTGATATGTCCAGATGTGAGAGGCCTCGTAATATGTCCCGGGGTGTGAGTGGCCTCGTGATATGTCCCGGGTGTGAGCGGCCTCGTGATATGTCCCGGGGTGTGAGTGGCCTCGTGACACAGACCCGGGGTGTGAGGGCCTCGTGGGGTGTGAGTGGCCTCGTGACACGGCCCGGGGTGTGAGTGGCCTCGTGATATGTCCCGGGGTGTGAGTGGCCTCGTGATATGTCCCGGGGTGTGAGAGGCCTCGTGATATGTCTCGGGGTGTGAGTGGCCTCGTGATATGTCCCGGGGTGTGAGTGGCCTCGTGATATGTCCCCGGAGTGTGAGTGGCCTCGTGATATGCCCCGGGGTGTGAGTGGCCTCGTGATATGTCTCGGGGTGTGAGCGGCCTCGTGATATTGAGAGCGGCCTCGTAACAAGGCCCGGGGTGTGAGAGGCCTCGTGATATTTCTCGGGGTGTCAGCGGCCTCGTGATATGTCCCGTGTGTGTGAGTGGCCTCGTGACACGGCCCGGCCCGGTCCGGCCGCCGACAGCGACAGGTCAGGCACTCCGGAAAAAGCGCGGCGACCGCCTCCGACATCCGACGGCGTGGATGGCCTGCGCCACACAAAGGCACACTGATCGGGGGCAGCCGCGCATCAAACGGATCCGATCATCTTCGTGGTCGTGCCGGCCGCCGCCCGGCATCTCCTCCCACCGCTCCGGCATCTCCTCCGGCAAGCCCGGGATCGCTGCACCTCGTGCTGCCTGGCCATGCTGTCAAGCCGGACGAACACAGGCTGACTGGACACGCCCAATTGAAATGCAAATGAACTCGTTCACGTCACGTTGTGAAGTGGAAAGCGCCGGTGGATCAGCGATGGAAGCAGCCGGATGATGAATACGCAGATCGGCCCGATTCACAAAGCGCCGTTGTGTTCCATTCACGACCGGCGCCCGCCCCACACGCCGCCGCCGTACGCCCGCCCCGTGGCGGATTCGTCAACAAACCAAATATGCGCACGGTGGACAACACTAAGGTTTTCAACCTCACAAAGGTTGGAGATACCGCCGCATTTCTGACGACGATTATTCAATCGCTTTTGGTTCACAGCGACAGAAGTGACTCCATAGCATAATACTTGGCACTTTCTCGAGCACTACATACAATTTCAAACCACTCCTATTCAGCTAACCCGTTTAGCCCAAAATAATCAGCTGTTTGGATGCAATTTGACACATCGCTATAACGGAATAGATTCAACAAGAAATGCCCAAACTATTAGTTCTACACGAATAACCTGCACAACAGCTAAGGAATCCACATTATTTACTTCTTGTACGACTTGAATTACCCAATTTTGTTTTTGATGGAATGCTTCACCAGTAATTTTGTCCCCATATGGCACATGGGTGTGGAATTGCATCAGTGTTAAAATAGTAGTTTTACGTTAGGTGCGAGATTTCGAAAAGTATACAGTATGTAGAAATTCGCCATGAAAACGAATTCCATCGGCATAATTTATAAGTTCTTCTAACACAATACTGATCCAACGGCATACTCCTACGTGCAACTTTTCCCATTTTTCAGATACCTACCTCAGTGTCAAAAAAGTAATATATTCATTCCATTTCACGAATATTTCATCACTGAATTACATGCATATTGTAATAAATGCTCAAACTCAGGGCACGCATGATAGACATCAAATATTAATCATTGATGGATTTGTAAAGGAGCACAGGAGCACGCCTAGAGTTGGATTAATACTTTGTAATCCTGGACGTGGAGACGAAAATCGTGGGCAATCGAATACGGAGATGATATTTTCCTTTCCGTTTGCCCAGCCCAGTTTGCATTTTCCAATGAATCTTGAGCGCTTTGCTATAGAGCATTGCCAAACAGTACCATTCAACCTCAAAAATGAGAAAATGGGATAATATTTTTGTGGAGAGGATAATGTCGTGGATGACAACCATTCAGAAACAGCATGTTTTTTTCCAACCCTGAGTATGTCCAATTTCTCAAAAAGCCCGACAAGTAAACCATTGCATGCAAAGAATCGACTAAGAGTTTCTTGGCTCCAATTTTTAGACGTTCCTATGCTCTCCGGCCTAAAAGTGGGTTGTCTCTTTTAATGAACGTGTTGCAGATGAGCAAAAAGACGAAATTGTTTAGCACGAGCCTGGCTCGGGTGACCTGGTGACCTGGACTCGGGCTCGGGTGACCTGGAGAACAACAGCAGCTTTTTTTATAACAGAAATTGCACGTAAACGTGAAAATTGCGGTGGTGTTCCACGCAATGTTCTTGCTTACTGCGACGCTACGATGCCACACAAATACAGGTAGGATTTCGTCGTATTGTTATCCTGGCTCACGACAGGTCAGGCATATGCATACCACTTCGTGGTGTTTGTTAATTGAATTGTTTTTGACTAGAATACTGAGAAAGCACTTCGAGAAGCATTGTCAATAATAGCCAAAAATTTACAGTTACAACTTCATTTATTCCAATATGTCATCCACAAGTGTGCTATCTTGCGTTTGCTACCCGGTACGTGCATAACTTGAGCACCGTGCATGTGTATATTTGCTTGAACATACTTAAAAATAACCCTTGCGGAAAAAGAACACTCACTTAATTCTTCACACAAAAGGTTATGGAAAGGCATACCGTGTGGCCAAATCGCAGACAAAAGAGAAGATTTTTTCCCCCGTTAATTATATGCTAAAATACTTTCTCTAGTATTGGCGATTGCCACGGTGTTTCACAATTTTGCAACACCAGATATAAAAGGGTTATCCGAGAATAGCTGTTCTGAGCTGAATAAAAAAACACGACTCCGGGCGACAGACAAACAGGAGCGGTCATAAGCACAAAAACATTTTACAATGTTACCACTGGGGCCCAGGTCACGCGCCTTTTTCTGTCAGCTTAAGCTTCCAGCAGTGCTTAAGCCGTAACGTCAATAACCCGAGTAATAAGCAGCACATCTAGCCATTGGTGTAGGTGCTCAAGATCAAATACAAGCTTTCCGAACAACCTGAAATTCCTCCAAAGCACAATTCGTACTCCACCAAACATTTTCAAGAAGTGATACTCCAAACTGTCAATACTAACAACTGAATATAGCAAGGCAAATCGCATATGCGATCAGATAGAATCCAATAGCACGTGGATGTTTACGACTGGTTCAGTTTTGACCGTCCTGCTGTTGGCCTCGTGACCACCACTGCCCTCCAACAGCCGACGCCGGTTTACCTGCAGTGATGATTATTCGTGAAATAATGTAGAATATAACACTTTGTGAACACTGAATCGACATCCCTCCCAGCGAAGTATCCAGATCGTACTTAGTGATGAGTCTTCACGAAGTCTCCATATCTAATTTCGAATAGTATTTTGGTGATTAGTATCATACTTGTACGTTCCCAATCTCGCGGCCCACCGGCGAAACAGCGTGGGCGGCGCCATTAGCCGTGAACGTGCATAAAGTGCGTCGTGAACCACCCAGCAAACAAACAAATCATACTTGTACGCTGTTTGATCAAAATTGTGTTTAAAGAACCTATATAAGCTATGTTAAGCGACATCGTTTCCGGAACGAATTTCGGCATATTACCGTGCTCATTTTGACACCTCACACCTAACGAAAAACCATTATTTTAACACTGCTGCACGCGCATCCGGACTGTCCGATAGCTTCGCCGACTCAGTCCTCCGCTCCACTCCGACCGGCCTCTGTTCCACTCAGACTCACCTCTGCTCCACTCCGCCACACCTCCGATCCACTCCACTCCGCCACACCTCCGATCCACACCACTTCCCTTCCACTCACCTTCGCTCCCCTCCGACCAACCTCCGATCCACCTCCGATCCACTCCGTCCCACCTCCGATCCACTTCACTCCGACTCACCTCCGATCCACTCCACTCTGACCCACCCCGCTCCGCCCACCTCCGATCCACTTCACCCGACTCACCTCAGTTGCACTCCGATCCACCTCCACTCCACTACACTCCGACCCACCTCCGACCCACTTCTGCCTCACTCCTGCACACCTGCCGCCGGCGCAGCCGCACCCTGCCACCGGCCCGCACCAGCCGCCGTCCCACACCCGCACACCGCGCGCCGCCCGGACCCCAACTGAACACGGCGCGCATCCTCAGACACGCCGGCGCGCCGCCGCCGGCCGCCGTCTCCCGCCATTCCCACTGCCCACAGAGTCCACTGCCGCCTGCCGCGGCTGGACTGGTGCGCTCGGCTGGCAAACCGACGCACGCAAACGGAAAGTACTGTAAACTGAAGCCATGTGTTCAAATAAACATCACTACAATATCCGCCAAAATCACAGCAGAAACAAGGTTTTGTTCGACAGGCTTAGAACGCGAGTGTTATACTACCGACAGTTTCAGTCGAGCGCATCGGACTTGTGTACTCTGCGTGTAGCCGGTACAAGGTGTGCGAGTGTGGGCAGTGGAAGATTCGGGATCATAAACACCTTGGAATCGCGTCAGAATGAAACGGTAAAATGCTGAGGAGGTCAAAGAAGTACTCAACTGTAGACTGACGTAAGATAACCCAATGCCGTTCAACAACAAGGGGCCCGATGCGGCGGGGCGGGGTGCACTTGAGCATACTGAAGGAGTGAGCGCCTTTCCTCCCAAGGGGAACTCTCAAGCCACCTTTCCATGAGTAGAGGGTGCATGCCCTCAGCCCCCTCCCTGTATCCGTAGCCCCCCCCCCCTCACTGTAAGCGACAACAGCAACTCCATGACCACCACGGAGTGGCCAGTTTTTGTCGGCGCTCCGCCCTGCCCACCGGGAAACGCCGGCGGGTCATCTCGCCACGCGTGTTTTTGTGTCCGCCAGGTTCCCATGCGCCGGACGGGCAGCATAATGGCACCGGCGCGCCGTAGCGGGCATCCTGGAGGACGCAGGCTACAAGAACTGGTCCGCGGCGCGACCGGGCCGCGTAAACAGCCACTCCACCTCGACTGTGCCACGCGCGGCGCATTGCATAGCGTGCCTGAGCACCGGCGATAATTTAGCCGGAGAGAGACAGAAAGGTCGTCATAGAGAGGGACATAGGTGTAGGGTTTTTTTTTAATCATTGCGACAGCACAATACACGAAGGCAGCGGGCTGTCCCAAATGTATTCGTGGGCACACTCCATACGGTCCCATGTTAAAAGTTGAAATTATTGGGGCCAAGCCAACATTGGGGGGCAAGTGACCTCCCAAAATCATACAATGCTACACTCCTGAAGGGGGAGAAGGGCGAGAGAGAGAGGGAGAGAGAGAGAGAGAGGGTAAGAGAGAGGAAGAGATAAAGAGAGAAAAGGAGAAGAGAGAGAGGGAGAGAAAGAGATGGAGAGAGAAAGAGATAGGGGAGGGGAGAAAAGGCAGGAAGAGAGACGTACGAGGAGTACAAGATAAAGAGAGAAAAAAGATAAGAGAAAGGGAGAGAGATGAAGAGAGAGATAGGGGAGGGGAGAAAAGGCAGGAAGGGAGACGTACGAGGAGTACAAGATACGTGGGTGCACTAAGGTTTGATCCTACAGGAATTATGTTCATCTTCTAGATATTCAAAAATGCACTGAAGGATTTATGAAAGGGACAGAGGCGCAGCCAAGAGGGTCGTTCCCCCGAACAACCAAACATACACAAGGAAAACAAGAATTTCTAGGACGTTTCGCCACGCAAAATTGGAAAATTTCGGCACACTTCACCAGCCGAAAACGATCTCTATTTAACGACATTATTTTGGTCGCCTCCTTGAGACAATCTTGGCCGTGCCCTTGCAAAGAAGTTCCATTTACAATCCAACAAACTACAAGCAGATGAAAATATTGCTACGAGTAATACTATACCAATGCTCTCTGGGCAAGTGCCTTCTTAAAACTTTGATCAAACGCCATTGGCAGCATGTATTTCGCTTTGCACCCACCTTTGTCTTTCCATGTAAAACATGCCGAATTTGTATTCCGAAATGTCTCTAAACGTTACAAATCATCCTCCATGGAAGACATACCCAAGCTAAGGTAAGTTTAAGTTGCTCTGTGTTTGCTGTAGTGATATCCACGCAGGTTACATAATGACCAGGAAATCAGCTAAAGGAAAGTCTTCCGTGGGTTTAACTCCAATGATAAAAGGCATAGCTGTACCACCTTGTGATTTCACACCAAGCTGACAAATACCAAAACACCTCGGAAAGACTAGCCTAGCATGGATCCCGTATCCCAACGACGGAACGGCGCGGGCGACTCCCGCCAGCGGCGCACCGGCCACGAGACGGGGCCGGTGTCCGTGCGGTGCGCCGGCGTGGAGCGGGCAGCGGGCAGCGGGCAACGGGCAGCGGGCAGCGGGCAGCGGCACGCTCGCGCGGCGGGAGACACCAGGTGGTCGTCCGACGGCATCCGGCGGCCAGCCGGCGTCGGCTTACCGAGACAATTGCCGCCACATTTACCCGCCACATTTACCCGCCACATTTGCCGTCGTGGCCTGCCAGCAGCCGGCGCCACTGCTCAGGCGGCTGGACTGCGATACTGAACAGCCCAAGGCTGGAAAAGAACACAATCGGAGCGCGAAGAGAGCTTAAGCATCGTCTGCGTGTTGGGGTATGACTACGGAGCGTTGCCCGCTCGGTATTCCTGGTAATTCCGGAGCGTCTATATCACGAAGTATTGTTAAATCGGACATGTTAAACACACCTCGGATTGCCGATAGACGAACAGGCGATCGAGGGGATAACTGGAGATTAAATAGAGGAGAGTGCTGAGATAACATCGGTTGAATGGCGGTAGGTGGGAGTGTTGATGCGGGGTGTGCTGTGGAGTGGGGAGTGTCCTCTGGATGTGCTGTGGAGTGGGGAGTGTCCTCGGGATGTGCTGTGGAGTGGGAAATGTGCTCGAGATGTGCTGTGGAGTGGGTAGTGTGCTCGGGATGTTCTATGGAGTGGAGAGTGTATTCTCGATGTGCTGTGGAGTGGAGAGTGTGCTCGAAATGTGATGTGGAGTGGGGAAAGTGCTATAAATGTGTTGTGGAGTGGGGAGGGTGCTCGGGATATGCTGTGGAGTGGGGAGTGTGATCAGAAGGTGTTGAGTGCATAACAGTTGGATTGAGCAGATTGAGCGGCGCAGTACTAATTGGAGTTTTGAATGTTGGTGGTGATTCGGCTGGGAAGATGTGCAATTTTAAACTGAAAATGCTTTTGAAGGTACATTGCGGGAAGATTAGTATAAGGCTTCCAGCGCCGAAAAACATAACCTGAAGATCAGCCTCGGCAATTCGTTTGATTTGCCTTTCACACGTATTTCTAAAGAATTCGTCTCGCCGTAAGTTTAATGGGGACGAATTGCATCCATACTTAACTATATCTAAAATGCTTATTGGAACACTCACAAACACGGGTTTGGCCCTGTGCACTAGCTAACAACAGATTCAAGAACATCTCAAACCTCGCTGGGGGCTCGGTCAAATTAGCGAAGACAGCAAATGCCGCCCACTGCTGGGCAATTACGGGAATCAGCACAGGGGTCAGGGATCAAAGCCGAACAATGAATGAGCACCTAAGTGTCACTCCTTGTGATGGATATCCTAGCGTCAACTGCGAAGCCTCGATACCTGCCACCCGACCAACTTATGGCCTACATTCAATGCTCGCAGAATCCTCTTTCTCGACAACTTTTGAGCATTCCTGTTGGCACCGCGGTCGTTTCATACATGGTGTTGAGTCAATTCCACTTCCGTGAAGACAGATGTGCTGCATTGCAGCACGTTATCAGTCAGAGTCATTCAGCTATCACTTAAATAGCACGCTGACTGCCAGCGTGGGCCGATACCGTTCAGAGCTGATAGCGGGTCGTCACGTCAGATACCGACATGCCAGAGACGGCGTGATACATGGCATGCCGATGTACGGTGGCGGCACACAGCATGGCATACTGACCTCCCGAGGTGGTACACCGCACGGCATACTGACCTCCCCAGGTGGTACACCGTACGGCATACTGACCTCCCCAGGTGGTACACCGCACGGCATACTGACAGCCCCAGTGGTAAAGGTGGTACACCGCACGGCATACTGACCTCCCGAGGTGGTACACCGCACGGCATACTGACCTCCCCAGGTGGTACACCGTACGGCATACTGACCTCCCGAGGTGGTACACCGCATGGCATACTGACCTCCCCAGAGATTGATAGGTGGTACACCGTACGGCATACTGACCTCCCCAGGTGGTACACCGCACGGCATACTGACCTCCCGAGGTGGTACACCGCACGGCATACTGACCTCCCGAGGTGGTACACCGCACGGCATACTGACATCCCCAGGTGGTACACCGCACGGCATACTGACATCCCCAGGTGGTACACCGCACGGCATACTGACCTCCCGAGGTGGTACACCGCACGGCATACTGACATCCCCAGGTGGTACACCGCACGGCATACTGACCTCCCGAGGTGGTACACCGCACGGCATACTGACATCCCCAGGTGGTACACCGCACGGCATACTGACCTCCCCAGGTGGTACACCGCACGGCATACTGACCGAGGTGGTACACCGCACGGCATCCGAGGTGGTACACCGCACGGCATACTGACCTCCCGAGGTGGTACACCGCACGGCATACTGACCTCCCGAGGTGGTACACCGCACGGCATACTGACCTCCCGAGGTAGTACACCGCACGGCATACTGACATCCCCAGGTGGTACACCGCACGGCATACTGACCTCCCGAAACGGTACACCGCACGGCATACTGACATCCCCAGGTGGTACACCGCACGGCATACTGACATCCCCAGGTGGTACACCGCACGGCATACTGACCTCCCGAGGTAGTACACCGCACGGCATACTGACCTCCCGAGGGTGTACACCGCACGGCATACTGACCTTTAAGCAGGTGGTACACCGCACGGCATACTGACCTCCAGAGGTGGTACACCGCACGGCATACTGACATCCCCAGGTGGTACACCGCACGGCATACTGACATCCCCAGGTGGTACACCGCACGGCATACTGACATCCCCAGGTGGTACACCGCACGGCATACTGACATCCCCAGGTGGTACACCGCACGGCATACTGACCTCCCGAAACGGTACACCGCACGACAGGAGCGGGGATGGCCGAGTGGTTAAGGTGTTGGGCTCTGGGTACAAAAGATCCCGGGTTCGACACTGGCGCCGCTCGGGACGTTTCCCGATCCCGCGGCCCACCGGCGGAACAGTATGGGCGGCGCTATTAGCCGTCAATGTGCATAAAGTGCGTCGTGAACCACCCAATGAACAAACAACGAACACCACACGGCACTCCGACACACCAGAGGCAGGATATTGCACGGCGTACAGACCTTCCGAAACGGCACACAGCACGGTATACCGACTTCCCAGAGCGGTACGCCGCCCGGGATAGCGACAGAACAGACAGCACATCGCTCGGCATACCGACATAGCGCGGCGACACATCGCATAGCGTACCGCACAGCATACCGAAACATCGTGTCGATGTACCGCACGACATGCTGAAATATCGTGCCGGCACACCGCACAACATAACGACATATATTCCACCATACCGTACGACATACCGAAGCTCTGAAACACAGCATCACACGGCACACTAGCATGCCTATCGGAAACGTCAAATCGTACGGCACGTCGAGATTATAGGTAGGGTGCACCGCACAATGCCTCCGACACACCGGGGAGTAAACCGACAGCAAGCATAGATGCATGCTTCCCGAAGAGATAGTCCATCGCACGGCTTTCCGGCGCGCCGCGACGGTAAGACGCACGGGATACCGCAGGGTTAAAATATTGGTTTTATGTTACGTGTGAGATGTCGAAACGAGCACAGTAGGATGTCGAAATTGGCCATGGAATTGGCATCATCTAAAATGTTTTTGATGTCTTTCAGGCTCAAATTTTAGGAAATGTTGGATGTGATGTTCTTATGACTGTACCTTCATCATTTGTCTCAAGATCCATAATTTAGGAAGAGCTATGTTCGGGATAGGGAGAATAATATCTGTTGTAAACTGGCATTGTATGCCATATCACATTTTAGGTAATATCTTTACATGAAATTGCGTTGCGAAATGCTCGTGTATCACCATTTCTTATCGAGCGCATGGACATGATACTTAGAAACGAGATACTGTTACCAAGGAGACACAAAGACTTCATAAGCACACATCAAGGAGCAAGATGTCGATGCCTCTTGTTCAGGGATGTCGATTGAGTGCTCAGAAAGTGGTATATTCCACCGTATTTCACGAATAATTTATCACTGGGATACCGGCATACCGCGGTACTCCATCATACGTCATCCATATGGCAGTGGCGCAGCGTGTCAGCATCCAGTAGCGCACGTGAGCACCGCTCGACACACGCCCGCCCGGGTTCAGTTCCTCCCGGTGGTCTGCACGTGTGCACCACTCGACACGCGCCCGCCCGGGTTCAGTTCCTCCCGGTGGTCTGCACGAGTACACCACTCGACACGCGCCCTCGCAGGTTCGGCTACTCCCGATGGTCCGCACGTTCTGCTTCAAGTGGAAAGGGACCGTATGGCAACGTCAGCAGCGTAAATGGCTCTGCCGAATTGTGAAGAAAGCAAACATGGTACCTGGAGCACTGGCTCTGATCTGATCGAATTCATACAACTACCTCTATCCTCCGTGACATTATACGAGACATAACTTAATGCTCGGCTCGGAGTTGTCTGGAACGCTCTTCAAGGTATCTATCATCATGTGACGTAGCTCAACAATCTGAGACATGTCTCAGGAAAGGCACCGACTTCGGGCTCCGGAAGACGACAACAAAAAGCGCGAGTCCTGTAGGTGATTCTTCTTGTATGTTTCGTGGGTTGGCCTTGTCTTGTGGCGGGATGTGCAGCGTACAAGAAAGAAACCTTCAGTGATGGGGTTTGCCAAGTAATTGTGCATGAAATAATGGATCAGAACATGAAAATGTCATTTTGCGAAATGACTGCGGGTGGGCGTGGCTGAACCAAACGTGAGAAACCATGATAATGAGCTAGTGCAGTGATTATGGCGTGAGAATGAAACAAATTCGCGGGATCGCATGGATAATGTGATAATTTGCTGGTGAGGAACAAACACGAACCCATATTTCCGTTCTCCCCCAACACGGAATGATGCCCAGACAATGCAAGACACGTGATAATGGAGCGACGTCCGAACACTGCCAACGCTGCTCTTACACATAGAACAAAGCACACACTGTGTAGCTATATGATCAACATGGTCGATGCGCCCTAAAGCCAAAATAACTAACTACCACACTGTGTAACAAATCAAAAACTGTGTACGGGATTGACATGGCTTAGAAAAGCATCAGGCCTCAGCACCTTTCAACGAAGTCTGGGAAACCTACATACGAAACGAAAAGTGCAAATGCAGGGTCGCCTGACCCCCCCAGGATCGGCTCGTGACGCCAAATGGTCGCCGTTTCGATGCACGGCTAGCTACGACGCACACCAGGCAGGTCTGCCTAATTTAAACTCAGTCATGTCGGTACAGGGTGCGTGACAACACGTGCGCTCCATTTCTGCTGACCTCCTTGCCAGGGATGCCTCATGCTTCATGCCAGTCATGCGCACCGACACGCGGTATGTACTCGTACAGGGCCAGCCGCCAGCCGACCATAAGAGGCATGGTATGTGCTCGTACAGGGCCAGCCCACCAGGTAACCATGGGAGGCATGGTGTGTGCTCGTACAGGGCCAGCGGGGCATGTGTTAGCCAGCCTTCCAGGCCTACCGTGGGAGGCAGGCCAGGTAATATGGGAGGCAGGGTCCGGGCCAACTGACCATGGAGAGGCATGTGCTCGTACAGGGCCAGCCCACCAGGTAACCATGGGAGGCATGGTATGTACTCGTACAGGGCCAGCCTGCCAGGTAACCATGGGAGGCATGGTGTTGCATACAGGCCAGCCTACCGTGAGAAGCATGGTATGTGTTTGTGCAGGGCCAGCCCGCCAACTGACCATGGGAGGCATGGTACGTTAGGACCAGCCCGCCAGCCGACCACGAGAGGCATGGTATGTACTCGTACAGGGCCAGCGAGAGCCATTGCCAGCCGACCACGAGAGGCATGGTATGTACTCGTACAGGGTCAGCCCACCAGCCGACCACGAGAGGCATGGTATGTACTCGTACAGGGTCAGCTGCCAACGGACCATGAGATGCATGGTATGCACTTATACAGGGCCAGCGGGGTATAGCCAGCCTCCCAACAGACCGTGAGAGGCATGGTATCTACTCGTATATGGCCAACTGCGCAACTGACCGTGAGAGGCATGGTATGTACTCGTACAGGGCCAGCCAGCCAGCCCACCGTGAGAGGCATGGCATGTGCTCGTGCAGGGCCAGCGAGGTGAAAAGCCTCTCCAACCGACCAGGACTGACGTACAGCTGTAATGGTGTTAGTCCGGACTGAGGAGCATGGTATCCGATCTGACCTGATCTGACCTGATCTTATCTGATAGGTAACCACAGCACAGGGGAGTTCGTTGAATTTATACTTACCGTCGCACCATGGCTACCATAGCCATGTAGTGCCCATCGATACGGAATAATGTGACGATAATAGGTACTCCAAACGTTTTTTAAGTAGAGCGTACTTGATGAAAGTTCAATTGAAACAACAGCCCAATGTCGTGATCCTTACACACCCACACATACACACTCGGCCATCGTTGATTCTTGGACAAGAAAAACTGCTGGTTCATCACTGATTGCTACGTGCTTAATTGCCACAATTTTGGCATGATTGATGTTCCTGCTTGCAAGTGGCATTGTGTTAATTATTTCCGCGGCCCTCAATGTTCCCGGCATGTAAGGTATCAAGAGCGTTGCTTGCAGTAATGAATACTCTGGCTTCGTAGCATACTACAATGTCTAAAATATTGCAACATCGGTCTTGCAAAGGTGAACTTAGTTCCCACAATAAATCTTACGGGCTAGTTCTGAGGTCATAATCTGAAGGAATCTGTTCCATAAATTTTCCTGTCGGATAATTTGAGGGCAGGGTCGGGGAGGATAATGGATCTAGTAGCCAGGTTGTGGGATTAATTTCGTATGCCCCAATCCACATACCAGTCCTGCTCACGCGAATAGTTCGCGTAGTAAATACACAAGTATGATGCTGATATGACACCAGATAGATGAAGAACGGCGAAGGATGTTTGAGTTTACCACACATTTTTTTTTACTGTCCGCGTTTGAGTATCGTTTTCACGTTACCATGTTCCTGTCAAACCACATGTACCGAGAGGAAGTTTACACGGTACTTGGCAAGTCCCACGGTGATGTCATGGTCAAGGTAATTACACAGCGATGACGTAATTATACGTCACACGAGGGGCTTCCCAGGCGTTGTAGAGTTTAGGGATGTCGCTGTGACATCCGTATCTTCAATGTAAAAGCCGCACACGCTTTGCAGGCCAGTGAAGTGTACACAAACAAAAACTAGCATGACGCGTGCTCAATTTGTGCTCTGCTTTGGCATAAAATGGAAATGTCGTAAATGAATGGCCGTCATCCCGGATGCATAAAGCTTGCGATTAAAGAATGCATGGCTGTGGTTGCCGTGGTCGCCACGCACTTGGGGGGGGGGATAGGGAGCATGGTCGTTTTTTGGATAATTCTTTCAGGTGCAACGGCCACGGGAGCAATGCTACGTTTCACGTCTTTGTGGGAAGCTCGCCTCTCCTTTCAGCCAACCACGGCCGCAATGTAATTTGTATGTGTGCAGCGTGTTAGGATGTCGCTGCTATTAAAATACAAAACGGGCATATTTATAATCATTTTGGCCATAGCAAAGGCATCATAAAATTGGCAACACTTCATGGCAGGAGATTACTTCATGGCACGAGGCTTCTCAGCAATGCAGTCAGACAGACACACGCGGCCTGACCTTGTCTGACAGGCAGAAGAAGAGACCCGGCCCCGTCTGACAGAGAGAAGCGACCCGACCAAATCTGGCAGAATGGCGCGGCCCGACCTGATCCGACAGTCAGGCACAGCCTAACCTTGTCTGACAGTCAGGCGCCGAGTCACCCTGCCTGACGGACGAGCGTGGTCCGGCCTCGTTTGCGCCACGTCGGCCTGCGCAGTAATACCTGGAGTGAACCTGGCCGACCCATGACCATCGGGAGCGCCAGACGTTTAGCCAGAAGGAGACGTGACTAACGGCACTTTCACTGCAGGGAAAACGTGCGCCGAGCCGGCTCTTCCTGGCCCGATCGACTCAGGATACGTCTGCTGGCCGGAAGATATCCGGTGTGCTGTCGGGGCGCGGATGACCGAGTGGTTAAGGTGTTTGGCTCTGGGTGCCGAAGGTTCCGGGTTCGACACTCGCGCCGCTCGGGACATTTCCCAATCGCGCGGCCCACCGGCGAAACAGTGTGGGCGGCGCCGGTAGCCGTGAATGTGCATAAAGTGCGTCGTGATCCACCCAATAAACAACAACAACAACCGGTGTGCTGTCAACAAGGCGAGCTGGAACCCTACCCCCACCCCCTTTCACGATACAGTATCTGGCACCGAAAGCCAATTACCTGCCGAGCACAAAAAGGCACTCTGCCTGGCCATACGGTGCCGACTGTTCGCTCCACGTGTCCGTCCACTGGCAGCACGCAAGGTCCAGTCCGACATTATGCGCTGATGTCGCCTTTCAGGCCGAGTTGTGGACCTTCACTTCAAAGCTCGCGGAAAGTACGGGGCCTGGTGCGCTCGCGTATACCGACCCTGGGGGTATCCGTTAGCTCATTCACAAAGCATGCATCCGTTATGAAACCGTGCTCCGAAGGCACGTCTGTCTTCTTCTATAAAGACCACCCACGCGCGTCAACACCAATGTTTGCGCTCTGCAGGTACCTTACGCAAATGACCACCTGTTAAATATCCGGCAACTCCTGAAGCGGAGGACGCAGCGCATCTCCCTCTGTACCCTCACGTCTACACGGAGGAGCACGCACGACTTCCTGGGCTGCACCATGCCCTGCGGCCATACCGCTGCAGGTAATGCACCTCACGGTCAGAAGCGTGCCGCTCGGGCAGCTCTCTGGAGCAGCGGGTTCAGGACGGACGGGGTCGGCCCGAGCCGGCCCGCGAGCCGCGACCGCACAGGTCTGTGCCCGCAGGCGACTGGGCGCCACCGACGTGAGTCTGACGCAATTACGTTGTCATAATCGTGAGACACTGGGCGGTGTGGCGCTCACGCTGCCGGACGCGCTGGAGCCGGGCGCGGACGTCGCCGAGGCGCAGTCGGTGCAGGAATGTCGGACACGGGGGCGCGCAGGGAATAGAAGCACGAGACGACAGAGCGGATGGTTGGTTGGTTATTGGTTTGACGACACATCGACCGTTGAGTCATGTAGCGTCGCCAATCTCTCACGCCGATTGGTCGCGGGCGAAGAGTGGCGACATGCGAGACTCGAACCCACAACCTTTCGATTGCGAGACGGGCAACTTACCCCTAGGCTACTCGTCCCCGACGACAGAGCGGAAGAAACAGCTGTTGCAGACAGGTTTTTACATGGAGATGAGAAAGTCAGGCACGCTACGGTCGATGCTCGTATGGTATGTCAATGTCAGCTAAAGTGATCACGGTTTCAACGATGCCCTCGCAAGCATCGATCTGAATTTTGTATGAGCTTAAGCGTGTATGGGCGCTAAATGACCTTGTAATCGGCGCGCCCTTCAGCCCAAATAATCAATCAAGAGCTCAAGCGTGTAGCCCAATTCGGGTTTCGTGCTCAAATCCCAGCCAACTTGTACCAGTAGCAAGCTAACAAGAAATATGTTATCATGTATCTTAATCATAGAACCAAAATGATATCCTGTTCGTTGCAACTGATGTCAACCCTCACATGGTGCAGCCCTCATTACGAGGCAAGCGCATATATCTCAGGATGAATTTGAGCACCTCTATATTGAATTTGTTAACTAGAAGTTCAATCAACCTTCAAAAACCACTGCATGTTCGTGTCTGGCCCGGTAGACTGGCTGAACTGAGGGGAACCCCAGGGAGAAACGCTTGTCCCCTCCCTTTCCCTGGGGAAAAAAATGTGGTTCCGCCCCCGTGCAAGATTGCGCTCAGACTCTCGGGGCTCGGATGGGCGGGCGGAACCAATTTTTTTTTTGCAAGATTGCGCAAGATTGTGCAAAATTACGCTCAGAGCCTCGGGGCTGGGATGGCCGACTGCACGCGGTACTCACTCGATGCGTCCCTTCTCCTCGGCGCGGAACACCGAGTCCTTGCCGAGCACGGTGAGGATGGCGTCCGTCTCGACCGGCGCCAGCTCGGACAGGTCCAGTCTCACCACCTCGTCCCGGGCCACCACCCGCGCGCCAGGCTCGCCGCCCCGGGAGGCGACGCCCGCCGGGCGTTCGTGAGGCGGCGCAGTCCCCGGGTCGTCCTCCTGGCGGGGCTCGCCCTCCGGAGCCGCAGTCCCGCCGGGAGGCACCAGTCGCGCCGGCTTGAGCGGCGGCGTTCTGTCCCGCTGCTGTCCGGCCACCTCGGCCGGCGCCTCCAGAGGCACCGCCAGTCGAACGGCAGAGCGCAGTACTCCGACTCGGCACCACCTCCTGGGACACCTCCTGTAGCATCTTCGGCGGCACCTCTTGCGGCACTCTCAAAGGAGCCTCGAGCCGAACCACAGGCGTAATCTCCGGCAGAACCTCCCGCAGCAACTCCTCCACCGCCTCCCGTGGCTCTTCTTGTTGGAACGCCTCCCGTAGCATCTTCGGCGGCATCTCTTGCGGCACTTCCAGAGGAGCCTCCAGCCGAACCGCAGGCGCACTCTCCGGCAGAACCTCCCGCGGCGACTCTTGCAGCACCTCCGGCACCACCTCCCGAAGCTCCTCTTGTTGGGCCACCTCCCGTAGCATCTTCAGCGGTACCTCTTGCGGCACTTCCAGAGGAGCCTCCAGCCGAACCGCAGGCGCACTCTCCGACAGAACCTCCCGCGGCAACTCCTGCAGCACCTCCGGCACCACCTCTTGGGGCAACTCCTGTAGCATCTTCAGCGGCACCTCTTGCGGCACTTCCAGTGCGGCCTCCAGTGGAGCCCGCCCTGCTGGCCCGGTCGCCATCCTGTCGGGCACGCGCGGCCGTCACATCGATGCCGCGGGCACCTCCACACGGGCGCGCCGGTCCTGCGGAGAAGGCACCGTCCGCACGTGTTGATTCGCAGTGGCGGATCGAGGTCACATTTGAGTCACACCGGCGTGTTTACACACATATATCGCTTGCTCTTCATTTTCTTAACAGAACATCTAAATATAGGACATCGTGTCGCCTGAACCTAAGCTGTGCGGGGAATGCTCCCGAGAACACCTATACCTGGCGCCGCCCCTGACACCACTGACAGACTGCCACAGGTGGACGTAATTGCTACTGCAGCCGTTTCTTATCGCACACTAAGCAGTGACGCTAACGTGGCTGGGCGTGGCACTCTGTCGTGAACTTCGCAGGATCCAGGCGTTGCTGTTTTAGTGGCTGTTCACCATTCCCGACATAATCCACGTGGGCCAATTTCACGATGGCCTGTGACATTTTCGTCACGGTCTGCGGGCAATAATCGATATCAGGCGTTGGACCACAATAAAAAGCATGCCATTTGCTGCCGCTATCACTGCGGATCCAACGTGATAATGCCTTGTAAGTATGCGGCTACCGAATGATAAGGTCGTATCTGATTGTTCTCGGGCCTCTCCTTGGCAGCAGTTAGCACACTTTATGGCAGATGTGTTAATGGGGGGTAATTATCACGATTGGGCGCCAGTGCAGACACTGCATTTGATTCATCCTGTACACCGTATGGATATATATGTATATATATTTATGTATATATATATATATATATATATATATATATATATATATATATATATATATATATATATATATATATATATATATATATATATATGCATCTATACATATATATACATATATTTATTTATATATATGTATATATACATTTAGCTACTTTATCGCTCCTATGGAGTTTTCTGGGTATGTCAGCTGTAATTTAATCGCTTGGCGCCCAAAGCCGTCTACGGAGCAAAAGGTTGCCTCATTGTCAATGCAATACTAAGCGATGAGATTCATTGAGAGGGAAGAGTTCGTTTAGATGAGATTCAATTGGATTTGAACTTTCCGTCGCGTGAGTGATATGCACTTTATCTATCATCTGTCATCATTTCCTGCGAGCACTGATCAACACAATTTAGTGTTGTGGTGTAAACATCCAATGAATGAACACAGGGATGACTGCGGGCTTACTATTCGTTGCGGATGGACCTTTCGGCACGATTGTGTCATATTTATATACGTGAAATCATTCTGGCCGGTCTGACCAAAGCAGCAGTGAACATTTCTTCGCTACAATATTCTCAGTGCCAAGACGAGACACCTGGCCCGCTACAATCGTATGAGGCGCCAATGGTGACTGGCTCTGGGAAGGAGTACGCTCTGCTCGAGTACGCTCTCCACGCAATACTGACGTCATACGGCACGTGCCCACATGGAGGATCACGAAGAGTGTACCAGATGCTGCGGGACCAGTCCATAGCACAGCGGGAAAGATCCGAGCAGAGCCGAAGAAGTCCTTGGCAAATCACAGCCGGCTTTCGAAGACAGCAAACTTGTTCTTAGCATGTCACGTGGGCAGTGAGCTTTCGGCAAACGCTGCTTTTTAAAAGAGACATGAATGCCAACTTTGGGGGCCAATCAAAAGGTGAGATCCATGCAGGAGATGATTAGTTTCACGACACGTCGACCGTTGGGTCATGTAGCGTCGCCAACCTCTAACACCGGTTGGCCGCGGGCTCCACGGAGGAGATATAAGGTTAGATCCACGCAAAAGATAGAAGTTAGTTATTGGAGTTTAAGGGGGCGCATCGACTGCGTCGGTCATGCAGCGCCCACAAGAGATACGAGGTGATGATGAATTTGAACTTAGAGGAGCGCCGTCTACCAAGGTCCTTTTGCAGACGCAAAGTGAGATCGACGTTAGAGATACAAGGCGATGGGCGCTACATGACCAATCTAGTCGATGCGCCCTAAAGCCCTAATAACTAACCATGCAAGGCGAGACCCACGTGCACACGTACAAACTCGCGTCACGAGTGCGCCGCCAGCTACTCACCCCACACGTGCCGAGCGTGCGCTCCGGCTGGTTGGCGTGAGCGAGACCCGACACGCGGCGCACCGTACCGCGGAGCCGGCTCCGCTCGCGAGGACCGCCGCAGGGGAGTGTTGGCTCCGCTCGCGAGGACCGCCGCAGGCGAGTGTTGGCTCCGCTCGCGAGGACCGCCGCAGGGGAGTGCCGGCTCCGCTCGCGAGGACCGCCGCAGGGGAGTGCGCTGCCGATCGGGCGCCGGCGTATCCTCGGCTTATCTGCACGGGGCGGCGAGCCGCCCGCGGCGAGCCGCCCGCGGCGGCCGCGCTATCGCGGGCCGCCCACGCCGGCGCCGGGCTCGGTGGGGCGCGGGTCATCGGAGACAGGGTCGACGGCAGTCATCGGGAGCAGGGTTATCAGGCGTAGGATCAGCGGGAGTCGAGTCATCACGGGGAGGGTTATCAGGGGCAGGGTCGTTATTGAGGAACTCATGAGGAGCAGGGGCATCAGGCACAGGGGAAACAGGAATCGAGTCATTACGAGGAGGGTTGTCAGAGACGGGGGTAGTTACTAATGACGTCACCAGGAGCAGGGCTATCATGGGTAGGCTCTCCGGGAGTCGAGTCATTAGGAGCAGGGTTATCGGGGACAGTGTCGTTACCAATGAAGTCATCAGGACCAGCGACAGCGGGAGTTGTAATTAGAAACAGGGATATCATAAAGACATAAAGACATAAAGACATAAAAGATTAGTGCAACTATGAGCCACAAGGGCCCTTCTTGGTTGCACTCTGTACACTGAACCACCGGCGTATCACCATATCACCATGGGCGTCGCCGCTGTTTCGAAATTGGGGAGTGGGACAAACCATGGACGCGGTAAGTTTGGGCAGAATAGAGGACTAGCCCGCCTCCCCCTACACACACAAATACCTTGGATTTCAGTGACTTCATTTTCAATGTCCTGTTTTCAGATTTACCCTTGTTAAAAATAACATTTTAGGGATAAAATGTTCTGCAAAAATTAACAAGCTTCACTTCCAATCACTGCTTATGAACATCTAGCTTATGAACATCTAACATCTAGTGGTATGTCCTGTGTGCTGGGACCGATTTCATTATCACCATAAAGCAATGCTATAAGTAGGCTAAAAGTTGCCCTCTTGTACCAGGAAAAACAGGAAATATTGGAAGATGGCTTCACTGCAGTAAGTAATGGCATACAATAACCTTTCCCATGCTTTCTTGTTTTACGGGGCCACATTTCGATACAATGAGGAGGGCGGATAAAAAGTGTGACACAGAGCATTCCCCGTCCACACACACATGGAAGGTGGCGTCCCTTCGGCCGGGAAAAGGAGCCCTCTGAAAAGGTTCCAATGTACCTGCTCTGATTTTTCAGCCAGAGGCGCTCCAGATGCTTTCGCAGCGGCGACGCTCCAAGGAATGGCACCCCTCCAGACAATTGCCCCCTGACAATTCCTGAATCCAACCCTGATTACAACATTGCCCTCTCCAGGTTGCAAACTCCCGACTGGTTATTAAATCGCGTGCATTCACACGTGGCTTCACTTGCAAATTTGACAGCTGTTCAACCATGAAGAGGAAAGCGGACAACTTATTTTAAACGGTTGACTATTTTATATGTCAGGAGCAGCAATGCGGTAGTGTAAATTAAAAACCGGCGATGATGCCACAGTCCGAGCAGGTTATGACCGACTTATTGGGAGCTCTAGTCATAAAGACATAAAGACATAAAGATTAGTGCAACTCTGAGCCAGGGGCCCTTCTTGGTTGCACTCTGTACACTGAACCATTAGCACTATTCTTATAATGATTGTCTATGCTGTTTTAAAGATGTTCAATGTGGTACTGACGATGTTTTCTGGCAGCTGATTCCAGTGTTCCACTACCCTGTTGGTGAAGAAAGTCTTTTCTGCTGTGGTTAATTTTTATTTTTATTTTCCCTAGTCATATAGGACATGAGTGCCTGTTATCACAACGGCTGCGAAGAGAAAGATATTTGATCCTCCTATTCCCTATTCCTATTACACTCAATCATTCTACACACCTTCGACACCATCGAAATTAATTCAGCAATATGAACCGAGCAGTCGAAGCGCCCGAAAGCCCAAATAACTAACTAGCGAAATTAATTCAATATATCAACATTCTGGTGCCATGCGGCTAGCCACGTCGAATGACACCCACATAAGCCATAGTGATGAAACATGAGGAATTTGAAAACATAAAACCAACCCTTGACTTTGAAGCTTGACCTGACATATCCCGGGTTGAAACGTTTCTCGAGGGTCGCCCACGGGCTTTCTCTTGATACCATTGGAGAAAAAAAAACGAAGAAACACGAAGCCCTTAAAACATCGAAGCCCTTAAAAACGAAGGGGTTAGCACTTTTACTTTTAAAAGTAATGTGATTTCTGAAGAACTTGCTAGAGTACCTCACGGCATGTTGAATGCCACTCACTCGATGAACATCAACCCACGCCGCCCCAGGGGGGGTCGTTGACGACCCCCACCCCCCAAAGGTTTTCCGCGAAGTGTGAAAGAACGGCTCGCGGCAGCGCGCAGAAATTTGGCCTACCCTTTCCAACATCAATTTGGCATGTTGTGTAAAAAGTTTGAAGTCAGGTCGTGTAAGGTCAACGAGTCAGTCAAGGTCAAGTGAGGTCACTCTCAAAAAGTTCAACCAGTCGTCAAGCTTTAACAGATGAAGATATTTTATGAAACCTTCAGCGTTTGCTTATATTTAAGGATGCAACAAAACACACCACAGGAATTTTTCGTTTTTGTCTGTTTTTGATCATTTACTAGTTTTGTATATTTGCCCATTAGAGTTCAAATCGAAGATTCTGGCTAAAGTAAGCATTTTTTATTGGAGCAAGTTGCCCCTGACATGTACCGGTTTGAATTGTTACTCGGGTGTTAATCATTCGTTATCGCTTGATACCAGATTCGGATGGGTTTGAGCGAAAACGAAAAAGTGAGCTGGCCGGAGGATAAGCCTCGTGCTTGGTCAATTATTTTTCATGTCACCAAGCTAACCTTTGACCTTGAAGTTTGACCGTAATATCTTCCGGTTTGAAATGTTGCACGATGGCTCATCACATGGTATCGCTTGACACCAAATTTGAGCACGTTTGGGTGAAAACGAAAAATAAGGGAGGTAACCGAAAAAAAGTATGTGTTTTACCCTGACCATTAAAATCATCACATAAGACATATGTAGTCGCTTCCAGCGTGTTCACTATAGAGGTATTTGTGGTAATTGATTCGAGAGATCATAAGCCCGTCGCTAAATGCAATGCAAGTACGCATCAAGCGAGCTCGTTGCGGAATATGAATACGAATATGTGAACTCGACGTACATGCTTTTGGCTGCCCACGACTCCCCTCCATGGTCTTGAATATACTTAAGGACAGGACAGGAGTCCCGTTTGTTCAATATTTATCGATAAATAAAGAGAATGTAACGAAAGATACATACAGCCTTGCGATAATTCAAATTTGTTGTCTCGCAAAGAACAATTTTCCACCAAAGCGAAAACGCAAGATGGTCAAAGTTCAAAGTTCATGTTATTCAAAAATGCCTGGAAGCAGAATTTTGTAACGTTCCTGATAGATTTTGATCACTCTGTAGATTTTGTGACGTCAGATAGTTTGTGAAGCCCGTTGATTGGCTAGATCGGCTTCTAGCATTTTTGGTGATTCTCTTGCATAGATATCTTCACACTTCGAGCGATCACGTATCATTTTCCGGCGCTCATGCTCAGGCAGCTTAGGCTTGGGAGTCACGAAGGAAATTGAGGAGAACAAATTGCTACTTTTCAGAAATTTTGCGGGTTGGACATGTGCTCCAAGCCCCACAGTGGCTACACCCATGCGCATGAGGATGCAACCAAAGATGTATAAGGCGTTGTGATAATGCCAATTTGTTTCCTCACAAAGCACAATTTTCCACTAAAGCGCAAACGTAAGATCGCCAAAGTTCGTGTTATTCCAGAATGGCCCAGAAGCAAATTTCCAACGTTTGCTGATTTGCTACCACTCGGAGATTTTGTGACGACAGATAACCTGTCCAGCACGTCGATTGGCTGGATCGGCTTCTAGTATTTTTTACTTATTATCTTGCATAGATATCTTTACTATATAAATTATTAGGTGCAACGTTGCGGCGGGCATACTCGGGTAGCCGAGTCTTGGGGTGGGGAGACAAAAGAAATTGAGGGACAAATCGACACTTTAAAAATGGGGGTGGGAGTCCCCAAAGTGGTTACACCCATGGTTATCAGGAGCATCTCTCCAAAGGAAGTTGTCACGAGTAAAAACACCTGGAGCACTCAGCAGTGGTTCTGTACTTCCGTGACTGGTCATGTGTAACGGAATAGCCCCCCCCCCCTCATATGCTGATACGACGGGTTTACTGGAGCCTCGTTGCACACAGCCGCAAAATCAACGTGTATTTAAGCCGTAACTCAGCGAACACTGCAGCACACGCTCCGGCGAGCGATAGCCTGCGGCACATGCCGCGTGGCCCGGGTCGCAGCGCGCACAGCCATCCCACGCGCGCCACAGCCGCACATCTCCACAGCGCCCACGTCAGCTCAGCCCGTATCCACGGATACCGATCGCTAACGTCGACACACGCCGCGACAGCTCGCCGGAGGACGGCCGGACTTCGCGCCGCGTCGCGGACGATCCGCTCCCGCCGCGCGAACAGCACGGCGCTGTTGGCGAACAGCGGCACGCGTTGGCGGCGCGGGCCGCTCCGGCCTGGCGGCGCGCGCCGGCACGCGACCGACACGAGACGCCACGTGTCCGCCGACGGAGTCCACAACTGCCGGCTCACGTCGCGCGGGCGGCCGCCGGCAGACGACTCGGCCCGCCCAGATGGCGTTGTCGCGGCCGCCGCACGTGACGTCACGCTCCCACGGGTGCGGTGGCGGCACGGCGCCGCGTCTGGCGACGACGCGTCACGGCGTGCCCACCGAGAAGAGCCGGACCCCGGCGGGCGAGAGCGCCAGCACGTCCGCGGAGAGCACGCTCGCGCCCGCCGAGAGCGCGCCCGCCGAGAGCACGCTCGCGCCCGCCGAGAGCACGGACGCGGCCTTTCCGCTCGGAGTGGCGAAGTCGGAATCGACGAGCAGGCTGGCGTTGGCGGGAGCGATGGCGCCGCGGGCCGCCAGCATGCGCACGTGCTGGATCCGCCCGCCGGACCACGCCTGTCGGGCACGGGCCGCGTGAGCACGGCAGAGGGACCACAACGGGACGACAGAGGAACCACAACGGGACGGCAGGGTGGCCATAACGGGACGGCAGAGCGACCACAACGGGACGGCAGAGGGACCACAGCGGGACGGAAGAGCGACCACAACGGGACGGCAGGGTGGCCATAACGGGACGGCAGAGGGACCACAACGGGACGGCAGAGCGACTACAACGGGACGGCAGAGGGACCACAGCGGGACGGCAGAGGGACCACAACGGGACACGCAGAGCGACCACAGCGGGACGGCAGAGGGACCACAACGGGACGGCAGAGGGACGGCAGAGGGACCACAGCGGGACGGCAGAGGGACCACAGTGGGACGACAGAGGGACCACAGCGGGACGGCAGAGGACAGTGGGACGACAGAGGGACCACAGCGGGACGGCAGAGGGACCACAACGGGACGGCAGAGGGACCACAACCGTATTCGTCAGTCGACATCAGGGTCGGATTCATGTTGTGAAATCCTGGATTTGGAAAAGGAAAATTCGAGCTGTTCCAGAGGATATTTTCTGTTCCTTGATACCACAAACCCCTTTCTGAATAACCCAGTCAGTTCCAGCTATGTCTATGAAACAGCAATCAGTTTGCAGTCCTTTTCGAACAACTTTATTCGTTTTGCCAAGAAAGGGGTGGGTAATTGTCTTTGAGAAAATAATGCTCTAGATGGAAAACGCCCAGAACAAGGCTGTGTTTCCGAGCCTGGTCAGCAATTATTACGTCTACAAACATCGGCGGTGCCCACGTGCAGATCAGGACACAGCGTGTATGACACCAAATATACAGGCGTTATCATGGAAGTCTATTGTGACACCGAAAGTAGAGGTCATTACTTACATGACGCGGGGGCTTGCATCCACGTGATGCAGATGTTTCCACACGCAATTATAAAAATCGCTACGATGCGAAAAACATTGCTCATGACTGCAAAAGGCTTATAAGGAAATGATACTCGAAACGTACATGCTAGCACCGGCACACTGTGGGGGTGGTTCCTTGCAGGTCGGGGGTGCCCCCACTACCGAGAGGCACTCACTTCGCAGACTCGCGCCGACACCCCGGCGGTATTATTCCTCACGGCTTATAGCACCCAAATCACTGAAAGGTTGGCACGATGCAAAGGGTAACGCCGATACCCTAAAACAGTTATACATTATCCGTGACGTAGGGTTCGATGCACCCCTTTTTGAACATTAAATCGACATCCTTTCCAAAGAAGTGTCGGGGTTATGCTTCTTCATGTGCGTTTATGAAATGTGCATGCGCCATCTCTAACATTATCTCATTTACAAGTACAATGACTGCACTTAACATTACGGACTGTGAAACACGAACACCCCACAACATGCAAAGTAATTTTTAATGATGTTGTCTTTTGTTCAATACCAGCTTATAATATTTGTATTCTGACTGTTGTTGTCAACATAGTTACCTGCTCATATATTGAGCATGTGTTGAACAACGGAAATGATACCACTATAGGTACGCCACCGGCTATAAATTGAGTATCAAGGACATAAAGGGTATTTTTTAAATAGTATCCTCAGCGCGAATTTCGACATCCTTCCATACTCGATTTTTCATATCGCACTTAACAAAAAAAATCGTTACTACCCCATAGGCATTGCTTACCACTGTTCAGAGGTACTCATCACACGAGTCGGACACCCACGATACAGCTGCACCCATCGCACGAGACCGACACTCACGATACAGCGGCGGGGCAGGGATGGCCGAGTGGTTAAGGTGTCGGGCTATGGGTATCAAAGGTCCCGGGTTCGTCTCCAGCGCCACTCAGGACATTTCCCAATCCCGCGGCCCACTGGCGAAACAGTGTGGGCGGCGCCATTAGCCGTGAATGTGCATAAAGTGCGTCGTGAACCAACCAATAAACAAACAAACAAACACGACACAACAGCACCCATCGCATGAGTCCGACACTCATTCAGGCACCCATCGCACAAGACCGACACACGACACACAGGCACCCATCGCACGAGACCGACACTCACGACACGGAGGCACCCACCGCACGACACAGTGGCGTCCATACAGAGGCACCCATCGCACGAGGCGGACACTCACGACACAGGGGCACCCATCGCACGAGCCGGACACTCACGATGCAGAGGCTGGCCGTGTCGCGCAGGTTCAGCTGGAACTCGATGGCCACCGGACACTCGTCTGGCGCGCCGCGGATCAGGCCGCAGGCGGCCACCCGCAGGTGCGGCTGCAGCTCGGTGGCGAACACGGCCACGGCGTCGCTGTCCGAGAAGGCGACGGCCAGCCGCCGGCCGGTGCCGTCCCAGGCCAGCTGGCTCACCTGGCCGCCGGCCCTGCCGAGGTCGGGTCACGTCAGGGCCTGCCACTGGGGAGGTGGGGTACGTAGGGGGTCGGGTCACGTCAGGGCCTGACAACCGGCCTTGCCGAGGTCGGGGTCACGTCAGGGCCTGCCACTGGGGAGGTGGGGTCACGTCAGGGCCTGTCACTGGGGAGGTGGGGTCACGTCAGGGCCTGTCACTGGGGAGGTGGGGTCACGTCAGGGCCTGTCACTGGGGAGGTGGGGTCACGTCAGGGCCTGCCACTGGGGAGGTGGGGTCACGTCAGGGCCTGCCACTGGGGAGGTGGGGTCACGTCAGGGCCTGCCACTGGGGAGGTGGGGTCACGTCAGGGCCTGCCACTGGGGAGGTGGGGTCACGTCAGGGCCTGCCACTGGCGAGGTCGGGTCACATCGGGCCTGCACTGGAGTCAGGGCCTGCCACTGGGGAGGTCGGGTCACGTCAGGGCCTGCCACTGGGGAGGTGGGGTCACGTCAGGGCCTGTCACTGGGGAGGTCGGGTCACGTCAGGGCCTGTCACTGGTGAGGTCGGGTCACGTCAGGACCTGTCACTGGGGTCACGTCAGGGCCTGTCACTGGGGAGGTGGGGTCACGTCAGGACCTGTCACTGGGGAGGTGGGGTCACGTCAGGACCTGCTACTGGGGAGGTCGGGTCACGTCAGGGCCTGCCACTGGTGAGGTCGGGTCACGTCAGGACCTGCCACTGAGCTGGGTCACGTCAGGGCCTGCCACTGGGGAGGTGGGGTCACGTCAGGACCTGCCACTGGGGAGGTGGGGTCACGTCAGGGCCTGCCACTGGGGAGGTGGGGTCACGTCAGGGCCTGCCACTGGGGAGTGACGGGTCACGTCAGGGCCTGCCACTGGGGGAGGTGGGGTCACGTCAGGGCCTGCCACTGGGGAGGTCGGGTCACGTCAGGGCCTGCCACTGGGGAGGTCGGGTCACGTCAGGGCCTGTCACTGGGGAGGTCGGGTCACGTCAGGGCCTGTCACTGGGGAGGTCGGGTCACGTCAGGGCCTGTCACTGGGGAGGTGGGTGTCACGTCAGGGCCGCCACTGGGGAGGTGGGCTGTGGGGTCACGTCAGGGCCTGTCACTGGGGAGGTCGGGTCACGTCAGGGCCTGCCACTGGGGAGGTGGGGTCACGTCAGGGCCTGTCACTGGGGAGGTCGGGTCACGTCAGGGCCTGTCACTGGGGAGGTGGGGTCACGTCAGGGCCTGTCACTGGGGAGGTGGGGTCACGTCAGGACCTGCCACTGGGGAGGTGGGGTCACGTCAGGGCCTGTCACTGGGGAGGTGGGGTCACGTCAGGGCCTGTCACTGGGGAGGTGGGGTCACGTCAGGGCCTGTCACTGGGGAGGTCGGGTCACGTCAGGGCCTGTCACTGGGGAGGTGGGGTCACGTCAGGGCCTGTCACTGGGGAGGTGGGGTCACGTCAGGGCCTGTCACTGGGGAGGTGGGGTCACGTCAGGGCCTGTCACTGGGGAGGTGGGGTCACGTCAGGGCCTGTCACTGGGGAGGTGGGGTCACGTCAGGACCTGTCACTGCCGAGGTCGGGTCACGTCAGGACCTGTCACTGGGGAGGTGGGGTCACGTCAGGACCTGTCACTGGGGAGGTGGGGTCACGTCAGGGCCTGTCACTGGGGAGGTGGGGTCACGTCAGGGCCTGCCACTGGGGAGGTGGGGTCACGTCAGGGCCTGCCACTGCGGAGGTGGGGTCACGTCAGGGCCTGCCACTGGGGAGGTGGGGTCACGTCAGGGCCTGTCACTGGGGAGGTGGGGTCACGTCAGGGCCTGTCACTGGGGAGGTGGGGTCACGTCAGGGCCTGTCACTGGGGAGGTGGGGTCACGTCAGGGCCTGTCACTGGGGAGGTGGGGTCACGTCAGGGACCTGTCACTGGGGAGGTGGGGTCACGTCAGGGCCTGTCACTGGGGAGGTGGGGTCACGTCAGGGCCTGTCACTGGGGAGGTGGGGTCACGTCAGGGCCTGCCACTGGGGAGGTGGGGTCACGTCAGGGCCTGTCACTGGGCCGAGGTCGGGTCACGTCAGGGCCTGCCACTGTGGAGGTGGGGTCACGTCAGGGCCTGCCACTGGGGAGGTCGGGTCACGTCAGGGCCTGCCACTGGGGAGGTGGGGTCACGTCAGGGCCTGCCACTGGGGAGGTGGGGTCACGTCAGGACCTGCCACTGGGGAGGTGGGGTCACGTCAGGGCCTGCCACTGGGGAGGTGGGGGGCCTGCCACTGGGGAGGTGGGGTCACGTCAGGGCCTGCCACTGGGGAGGTGGGGTCACGTCAGGGCCCCTGGGGAGGTGGGTCGTCAGGCCTGACGCGGAGGTAGGGTCACGTCAGGGCCTGCCACTGGGGAGGTGGGGTCACGTCAGGGCCTGACAACCGGCCTTGCCGAGGTCGGGTCACGTCAGGGCCTGCCACTGCCGAGGTGGGGTCACGTCAGGGCCTGCCACTGGGGAGGTGGGGTCACGTCAGGGCCTGCCACTGGCGAGGTCGGGTCACGTCAGGGCCTGTCACTGGGGAGGTGGGGACACGTCAGGGTCTGGCAACCGGCCTTGCCGAGGTAGGGTCACTGTCAGGGCCTGCCACTGGGGAGATGGGGTCATGTCAGGACCTGCCTTTGGCAAGGTGGAGACGTCAGCAGCAGCTTCCTCTGGGAGATGGGGCACGACAGAACCTGCCGATGGAGGTGGGGTCACCTCGAGACTTGACTCTGGGGAGGTGGAATTGACCTTGAGCGGAGGGGAGATGAAGTAGCTACAGCACCGTACCGACCATAACCAGTGCAAAAGCGAACGTCACATTATTGTGAAACTACGCCCAGCTGGACGAGAATCCTTACAAAATTCACGCTCCTGTGATACTTCCACACGAAGCCCAGATTAACAAACGGCCAAGTGGTCCGTGAGCCCCTATAGCCAAAAAAACAACAAAAACACAGGCAAGATAATAACACAGTGTATTATATGTATATGTATTATATATATATATATATACATATATATATATATATAATATATATATATATATATATATATATATATATATATTATAAATATATATGTAATATGATGATAGTTGCTACATAGTGGCTATCAAGGCCGAATTCCAAGTTTGGAATCATGCATTTAAGGACCCCCAAAAGTTCTCCACTGTGATCTGAGACGATGGCATCGCGCCGTAGTCCTATCGAACAACACAAACACTTGGGCGCCTCGTGTAATCCCTCAGAAACTACCGCTTCTGGGGTTCGCTGTCGGAAAGCACAGACCATCATCGGCGACGAGTAATAAGTGTCCAGCAACGAGTGATGAGTGACGAGGGACGATGTCGAGAAACGACTGACGGGCAACGATTGGCAAGTGACGAGCAACGAGCAACGAGCAACAAATAACGAGTGACTGCTTCGGTCGGCATTATCCGGCACAGAACGAACCATAAACGGCCAAACCCGGTTGACGCGTCAAAAACTCGAACAGCCGACCGATCGGCCATTGTAATCCACACTCGCAGGCGGCGCTGCCGCAATGGCACGTGTGAACCGGAACGAACACGACGATCAGCCGGCCAATTCGCCCGCATTGCTGACAGCGCAGCACAGTTAGTGGCGGACAGCGGGACTGTGCCGAGGCCCAGTTCGCAACAGTTGACCGACGCGCCGGGAAACTCGCACCGTGGCGTGCAGTGTATGCCTCGGGGTAGAAGGCACGGTGGATGTGTGCACGGTTGGTTATTTGGGCTTGGGGGCGCATCGACCGCTTCGGTCATACAGCGCCCATAAATGTGTCCATGGTGGTCTCTTGCTGTAGAGCAGGTGAATGGTGGATTAATATCTAAAGATATGGCGAGACGGTTCGAAGAAATAGCGAGATGACGCCTCATGATGTCACCATTCGGCAACAGCAAGGGAAGGTCTGGAAGCTACAAGCCAAGGTAGCCAGCAACCAGCTGGAAATACAATCTGGCATTTATTATAATTTCACCCATTTCGCCGGCTGCCATTTAAATTTTATTTATTTATTTAACAATACATGTCCTCACGTGCAGTGGCTGTTATGGACAGTCTGGGCATATCTGCCCAGACTGTCCATCTACTTTAGCCATAATCAAAGATTATGGCTAAAGTAAGCATTTTTATCGGAGCAAGTTGACTTTAAACATTTTTCGGTCCGCTCTGCCAACTAGAAAAGGGAAATTAAAGAAAACTTGAAAACTTAAAATGTTGAAATTTAAAAAAAATGTGTGTCCAAAAATGTTATGGTCATGGACGATTTCGCTTTCCTTTTCTGATTCCTATAACTTTTTTCTTCAAATCTCCCTCAAAATGGCTCCCTAGGCCACAAACATGAGGTAAGTCGTGGAAACCTAGGCCCACTAGCTACGTCACTTTTGGAGGTGATTTTTTGGGGTGGTAGGCCGTTCACGTCGAGCGCTTTCCGATGACACCAACTTCATTTCCGTACGACGCTTAGTTTGGAGATTAGAGGGGAGCCCTATCAACCCCCACCCACCGAGACGGGGTGTGAGGATATGACCTGAAAGACGGGGATGGTTAAGAAAGTGCACTATACAACTCTAAGAACGCTATGACATTGTGATATAAATACGTTAACTGCGTGATTTTCCGTGCATAGCTTTGCATGAATGTTGGCAAACCATACTTTTTCGACATGTGCTCGAGACAAACATTTGGCCCCACTTTACAGTAAAAATGTCGAACATTCCTTTCCAAAATAATTATAGCAAAAGCTTCAGAGCAGCCCCTACGACTGGAGACTAGTAGCCTAGGGGTAAGTTGCTCGTCTCACAATCTAAAGGTTGTGGGTTCGAGTCTCACCTGTCGCTGCTCTTCGCCCACGACCAATCGGAGTGAGAGATTGGCGACGCTACATGACTCAACGGTCGATGTGTCGTAAAACCAATAACCAACCAGCACCTACGACTGTCGCGTCTTCAGCTGCCACAGTCCTGGCGGTCCCGTCATCTCACCTGAAGCTCTCTCCACGGTCGAACAGCTGGCAGGTGGCGAGGTCAATGACCGGCACGGGTCTCGGAGCCGACTCCTTCAGCAGGACGCGCACAAACGACAGCGAGTACACCACTGTGGAGGATTGATTGATTATTTGGGCTTAGGGGCGCATCAACTGTTACTGGTTATGTAGCGCCCATGTCTCACTTTTCACAGAATTCCGCTCAGCCGCATGAGTCTATTTGTGGAATGGATATATTACGTGTAACTACACGTAATATAGATAGATATCAACGAGCAGCCGATAAATCGATATAGTTGACCTGTTTGGACGACCTCACAGTAGTCACCTAAAACCACTGTGGAGGAGGGCACCTGTCACTGGGCCCGCGGCCCGACGGTGCGAGAGATTGAGGTCGGGCGAGAGGGCACAGGGCAGGGGGAAAGGCACAAGGTGCAAGCGACGATGTTCATACATACAACTGATATGGTGTTCATGAGGTCACCATACCGTATGAATGAGAATGTGCGCACCGATACCACTATCAAATGGCCGCTACCACGAACCACATGCAAATGGCTTCGACGCCCCCCCCCCCCACACACATACACACAAAGACTGCAGACGAGTCCCGTGCAAAAGCAACACGTACGCCATCGATCATCCTGGTAGTCAGCACCGCTCATGATGTGCTAATGCACACCTAACGGGGAGTACGCCAGGAAAAATAAGTAGATGTGTCACTGCGAGTCTACGTGCACCACGAACAGCCCAGCAGCGGACGAACTATGCCGGCAACTCAGCGCCAGACCTCCGCGCAGGGAGACGAGTGGTCCAGTGGAAAGTTGCCCGTCTCACAATCGAAAGGTCGTGGGTTCGAGTCTCGCGCGCCTGTGGTCACAACTGACCTGACCTCATGGTGCTGACCCGAGTCGGCGGAGGTGGCGAACAGCGCCACGTCACCGTCCGGTGGACCAGCAGGCGGCGCGCACCTGTGACCTGACCCAGTGGTACTGATTGACCCCGTGGTGTTGACCTGACCCTGCGGTACTGACCTGACCCTGTGGCTGACTGACCCGCGCCTGCGGTCGACCTGACCCTGCGGCATTGACCTGACCCAGTGGTACTGACCTGACCCCGTGGTGTTGACCCGACCCTGGCACTGACCCGAGTCGGCGGAGGTGGCGAACAGCGCCACGTCGCCGTTCGGTGACCAGCAGGCGGCGCGCACATGTGACCTGACCCCGTGGTGTTGACCTGACCCTGGTACTGACCCGAGTCGGCAGAGGTGGCGAACAGCGCCACGTCGCCGTTCGGTGACCAGCAGGCGGCGCGCACCTGACCGCCGGCAGCCGGACTGCGCCACCGCTCGTCCGTCCACCGGGTCGTCTCCCACACCCTGCGGCCCAGTGATAAATTATTCGTGAAATATGGCGGAATATACCACTTCCTGAACGCTCAATCGGCATCCTTCTCCAAGAAGTATCTACATCCTGCTCCATGGAACCTACACCACTAGCTCGAAGTGCCTGCACCATCAACTCAAATTTGAGTCTGAGGCATAAAAAGCATTTTAAATGACAATAATTCCATGGCAAATTTTGACATCCTACCGTGCTCGCTCCGACATCCCACACCTTATGAAAAACCATTATTTTAACCCTGCTGCGGCCGCCCACGTATCGGACACGTGCACTGTATGCTATACACGTCGTGCGCGTCTCACACGGTGCCCATCAGAAGCAGCTTCGGGATGTTCGCAACGTAAGGCTGCTGGCACGTTTGGCTTGGTCAGCTCCATCGTCTGCCAATTTGGTGTTCAGTTTGTTTGTTTATTGGTTGGTTCACGACACACTTTATGCACATTCACGGCTAATGGCGCCGCCCACACTGTTTCGCCGGTGGGCCGCGGGATTGGGAAATGTCCTCAGTGGCGCTAGAGTCAAACCCGGGACCTTTGGTACCCATAGCCCGACACCTTAACCACTCGGCCATCCCCGCCCCAATTTGGTGTTCAGACGAGGGCTTTTCTCGAGATGCGCTGTGAGGCGTTCTGGCGCGAAGACAGAACAGGACTAACATTAGCCAAAAGGCTGCATATGAGACGGGGATGCGCCTGAATCAATAGTGCGACACGAAACAGAACTAAGATCCACGCCTGGCTGCCGGACATTAAGCGATCGTCTCTGCGGACAGGAGACCCGCGTGGGCTACATTCTGCTGCACAACGAACACGCATCAGGGAGTGCGTGGACGTCTGCGGACCTGACCAGACAAGGACAACCAGAGAAGGCGCACGCGTCCGGCGAGGTCAGACACTTGAGGATGTCATCGCTCACGTTCCGCTCTGGTTGCACACCTAGCCTGGCCAGGCACCTGCGAGCATGGCCAGATTCAGCTGACCCCGCCCGGCACGCTGTCACGTGATCAATGACGTGGCGACCCGACCAGCCACCAGGTGATCCGGCCGCACGCCCAACGACCCCACCAGACCTTCCAGTCAGCGCTCAGTTAGCGTTCAGCTGCTCAAAGCTGCTAGGCGCAGCTTTCTGCATCGGGCGGTCAGCACGTCGAACAACAGGTTCGATGCTTAGGGACGTATTTGATGGCATGTTGTATCATTTTATCACTTTTTCATCGACGTTTTGCGATATGTAGTGTTTTTCATAATTCGAGTCTCTTATCATTGGTTGGTTGGTTATTTGAGCTTAGGGACGTTCTCTTTCATCATTGAACCATGCATTGGCACGAGTGCTGAAAAAAAAATGAATAGAGAGACTATGACTCAATATACGACTCAATATACGACTATGACTAAATATACGACTATGACTATGACTCACCTGAACGTCTGCCCGGTGGTGGCGGTCAGCACCCGGCTGGCGTCGGGACTCCAGCGGCAGAACGTGTTGCCGTGCCAACGGAGGCGGGACAGCGGCACCGACACGTCCTCCGCCACGCTCCACACCAGCAGCGCACCGTCCCGGGGGCTGGCCGACATCAGCAGGTCGCCCTGGCGGCGGACATCGTGTCAGGTCACCCTGGCGGCGGACACCGTTTATGTCAGGGGGTCAGGTCGCCCTGGCGGCGGACACCGTGTCAGGTCACCCTGGCGGCGGACACCTGGCGGCGACCCGTGTCAGGTCGCCCTGGCGGCGGACATCGTGTTCAGGTCACCCTGGCGGCGGACACCGTGTCAGGTCGCCCTGGCGGCGGCGGACACCGTGTCAGGTCACCCTGGCGGCGGACACCGTGTCAGGTCGCCCTGGCGGCGGACACCGTGTCAGGTCACCCTGGCGGCGGACATCGTGTCAGGTCACCCTAGCGGCGGACACGTGTCAGGTCACCCTGGCGGCGGACACCGTGTCAGGTCACCCTGGCGGCGGACACCGTGTTGCAGGTCGCCCTGGCGGCGGACATCGTGTCAGGTCACCCTGGCGGCGGACACCTGTCAGGTCACCCTGGCGGCGGACACGTGTCAGGTCACGGTCACCCTGGCGGCGGCGTGGTAGGTACCCTGGCGGCGGACACCGTGTCAGGTCACCCTGGCGGCGGACACCGTGTCAGTCAGATCGCCCTGGTGGCGGACAACGTGTCAGGTCACCCTGGCGGCGGACGTGTCAGGTCACCCTGGCGGCGGAGTAGGCCGCCCTACATCATCAGCAGATCGCCCTGGCGGCGGACACCTCTCAGCCACAGCCCGCATCATCTCTCAGCCTCAGCCAGCATCGTCAGCATCGAGTTGGTTATTGGTTTCACGACACATCGACCGTTGAGTCATGTAGCATCGCCAATCTCTCACGCCGATTGGTCGCGGGCGAAGAGTAGCGACAGGCGAGACTCGAACCCACGACCTTTCGATTGTGAGACGGGCAACCTACCCCCAGACTACTCGTCCCCTCGACAGATAAAACGAAGCACACAATCGCTCAAAGCCCATGAGTAAACCCAGCGGACTCTGCAGGACCCAGCACCCACCATCGGAGTCCACCGGACGCCGGACTCACCAGCGGACTCCACCTGACACAGGTGACGGGCGCGTGGCCCGGGGCGGTCAGCGTCTGACAGCAGTTGCCCGACGGTCTGGTGATCACCGAGTTCGGCTCCACCGTCCACACCAGCACGCAGCGTTCGCACGCCACCGCCAGCAGCGAGGCAGAGTGTGGTCTGTCCGTCACAGGTGACGTCATACACCAGAGGTGACGTCTTACACTGACACACAGCGGTCTCGCGCAACGGCCAGCAGCGAGGCGGAGTGGGGTCTGTCCGTCACAGGTGACGTCATACACCGAGGTGACGTCTTACACCGACACACAGCAGTCTCGCCCCACGGCCAGCAGCGAGGCAGAGCGTGATCTGTCCGTCACAGGTGACGTCATACACCGGACAAAGCGGTCTCGCGCGACGGCCAACAGCGAGGCAGGTGGGTCTGTCCGTCACGGGTGACGTCATACACCGAGGTGACGTCTTACACCGGTACGCAGCGGTCTCGCGCCACCGCCAGCAGCGAGGCAGTGTGGTCTGTCCGTAACAGGTGACGTCATACACCGGCACAAAGCGGTCTCGCGCCACGGCCAGCAGCGAGGCAGAGTGTGGTCTGTCCGCCACAGGTGACGTCATACACCGAGGTGACGTCGTACACTAACACACAGCAGTTCACGCCACGCCCAGCAACGAGGCAGTGTGGTTGCCCGTCACAGGTGACGTCATACACCGGCACACAGCAGTCTCGCGCCACGGCCAGCAGCGAGGCAGAGTGTGGTCTGTCCGTCACAGGTGACGTCATAGAGATACACAGCATGCATAGGCCATGGCTTACCAAAGTCATCAATCATAAATGACGTCACATAGTGGTCACGGGCCACGACCAGCAGCGAGGCAAGGGTGCCGTCGGCCACAACTGACGTCACACACCGGCATCACAAAATATGAATATATAGGTGAAGCATGCAGTGTATTAGCACAGTTGTTTTTTTTTCCTGCTGGCTGTCCAATAGCGCATCTATGCAATACAGCACGACTATCTTTTGGTTGGTCTGACCTGTTGGACCATATGGAAACATTTCAAAGGCACACAGCTGAAAATGAAAACCAAAGTGCTTGACAACCAAATTGAGGTATCGGTGGACGTGTTCCCATAGTCATACAATAATCCACTTGGTGGAAGCATGAAAGGGCTCCACTGGCAATACCGACGAAAACGATCAGTGAAAAATGACGTCAGAAATATCCTCACCGCGTGCGTCGAGAACCACCCAATAAACAAACAAAGAAACAAACAATTAGTGTTAAACTCTTCCCAATGTAGGTTGGCAAAAACGTACAGACAAATAATGTGCATATAATGCGGTGTCCACATTCCGTTTAGACACACACGCCCGGCGGGATCCGTGGTTGCCGATCAACACCTCCACCAAACCAGCCCCTCCCCCTGAACCTCGTGGCGATTCCAACCCCACCGCAGGCCTACTGCGGCACGCCACGGGATCGGCCGGCGGAGGTCTGTCGGCCGGCCGCAGCGGCTGTGCGACCCCGCCGGGCAGCCTCACCAGGCGCCTCACCGGGCGACTCACCGGGGGCCTCACCAGGCAGCCTCACCGGGCAGCCTCACCAGGCGGCCTCACCAGGCGACCTCACCAGGCGGCCTCACCAGGCGACCTCACCGGGCGACCTCACCGGGCGACCTCACCAGGCGACCTCATCAGGCGACCTCACCAGGTATCCTCACTAGGCGACCTCACCAAGCATCCTCACCAGGCGGCCTCGCCAGGCGACCTCACCAGGCAGCCTCACCAGGCGGCCTCACCAGGCGACCTCACCGGGCGACCTCACCAGGCGGCCTCACCAGGCGGCCTCACCAGGGCCTCACCAGGCAGCCTCACCAGGCGGCCTCACCAGGCAGCCTCACCAGGCGGCCTCACCAGGCAGCCTCACCAGGCGGCCTCACCAGGCGGCCTCACCAGGCGACCTCACCAGGCATCCTCACCAGGCGGCCTCACCAGGCGGCCTCGCAGCCTCAGCCAGGCGCCTCACCAGGGGCCTCACCAGGCGACCTCCCAGAGCCTCACCAGGCAGGCTCGCCGGGGCCTCACCAGGCAGCCTCACCAGGCAGCCTCACCAGGCAGCCTCACCAGGCAGCCTCACCAGGCGACCTCACCAGGCAGCCTCACCAGGCGTCCTCACCAGGCAGCCTCACCAGGCGGCCTCACCAGGCGACCTCACCAGGCGGCCTCACCAGGCAGCCTCACCAGGCGGCCTCGAAGGAGAAACAATACCTGGCAGACTCCACCAGGCATCCTCACCAGGCGGCCTCACCAGGCATCCTCATGCTCAGCACCTATCAACTTCAGGCAGTCGCCTCACCCACAGGCGTCCTCACCAGGCGACCTCACCAGGCGGCCTCACCGGGCAGCTCACCAGGCCCTCTCCAGGCAGCTTCACCGGGGCCCACCAGGCAGCCTCACCAGCAGCCTCACCAGGCGGCCTCACCGGGCGACCTCACCAGCGACCTCACCGGGCAGCCTCACCAGGCGACCTCACCAGGCGACCTCACCAGGCGGCCTCACCAGGCAGCCTCACCGGGCAGCCTCACCAGGCGGCCTCACCAGGCGACCTCACCGGGCGGCCTCACCGGGCGACCTCACCGGGCGGCCTCACCGGGCGCGCCACTCACTTCCAGTGGAGGTCGGCGACGGCGCGCTGCAGCCGGTGCTTGATGAGCGGCACCGTCGGCCGCGCCGTCTGGTACACGCGCACCGAGTCGTCGCGTAGCGAGACGGCCAGCCGCGCCGTGTGCGGGTGCCACGCCAGGCGGCGCACCACGGCGCCGCTCAGGTCGCGCTCGCCGCGCCCGGCCGGCGAGCGGCTGCTCGACGTCTGCGGAGATAGCGTCGCGGGTCAAGGTCGCCGCGGCCGGTTGGGTCGGCTGCTCGTCGTCCGAGGAGACGGGGTTGCGTGTCAAGGTCGCCGCGGTCGGTGGGGTCGGCTGCTCGCCGTCTGCGGAGACGGGGTCGCAGGTCAAGGTCGCCGCGGCCGGTGGGGTCGGCTGCTCGACGTCTGAGGAGACGGGGTCCCAGGTCAAGTTCGCCGCGGCCGGTGGGGTCGGCTGCTCGCCGCTGGAGGTCGCAGGTGGTCGCCGCGGTGGTGGGTGTGCTCGACGTCTGAGGAGACAGGGTCGCAGCCGGCCGTCTGAGGACCCAGGCTACATGAGCAGGTCACTCGCCACGATCACCTCAAACGGCGAGGCAGGGTCTGAAGAGGAAGTCACAGACCAGCTACAGGCCGACTGTCCGTCCGAGGTGGCTCGGGTGTGTCACCAAACCTGTGGGTGTTGGACATTGGAGGGTGGCTTTACGACACACTCAGGCTCAAAAAGAAGTTGAGGATAAGGCGGCCTGCTCCACCCTGCAGGAAGGGCGGCATCGCGAGGAATCGAACCCCGGACCTCCGGCGTGCCAGACTCTCAGTTTAACCACTGAGCTACGGGCGCCCCAAACCTATGGGTGTGGAAGTCGGGGCAGGATGGGGATGGAGTTCGAGCAGTCCCGAGACAGTAGAGGAAAATCCAGCCTACTCAATGTCCCCAATCCGCATCCACTTGGGTTTTCCGAAGCCGGAAGATCATAACAACCATATTTTAACATCCAAGTCTTCACTCTTCTTTAGTATTCACTTTCACAGCGTATTCTGCATCACAATACTGCGCGTCGCCTGCACCGAGAGGCAGACCACTCACCAGACTGGCTGTGTATGGCAGTCTGATCAGGCCGGACAGCAGCGCGGCGAGTTTCCGGAGCCAGCCAACCAATGCTGGGTCACGACCGGAGGCCAGGTCGTCCAGCACTGCCGATACTCCGCCTCGGTGCCTGCCAGCGTACACAGCATCAGCACTGCCGATACTCCGCCTCGGTGCCTGTCAGCGTACACTGCATCAGCACTGCTGATACCCCGCCTCGGTGCCTGTCAGCATACACAGCATCAGCACTGCTGATACCCCACCTGGTGCCTATCAGCGTACATAACAGCATTGCTGATGCGCCGCCTCGGTGCCTGTCAGCGTACACTGCATCAGCACTGCTTATACCCAGGGCCTATCAGCGGGTACAACATCAGAACTGCTGATCCGCCTCGGTGCCTTGCAGCGTACACAGCATCAGCACTGCTGATACCCCACCGGGTGTCTGTCAGCGTACACAGCATCAGCACTGCTGATACCCCGCCTCAGTGCCTGTCAGCGTAAACTAAGATCAGCACTGCCGAGACCCCACTTCGGTGCCTATCGGCATACATAGCATCAGCACTGCTGATACCCCACTGGGTGCCCGTCAGCGTACACAGCATCAGCACTGCACCCGCCATGACACAAAGCTCAACCAGAGCCTATCGTTGTCCACGACCCGCCTCGGGTAGTTTATCAGCAAAACGTTGCACACAAAGATGTCCGAGGCGCCACACACACACACATGCAGAAGGCTGGTCAAGAGTCCAGAGCTCCACAGGTCGCAGCCTATTTTACCAGACAGGGTCACCTGACGAAAGCTGATGCCATTCATGTCGGACACGAACTCCTTGTTTATTGGGCACTTTATGCACATTCACGGCTAATGGCGCCACCCACACTGTTTCGCCGGTGGGCCGCGGGATTGGGAAATGTCGCGAATGGCGCTGGTGTCGAACCCGGAACCTTTGGTACCCGGAGCCCAACGCCTTAACCACTCGGCCATCCCCGCCCCCGGACACGAGCTCCGCCACACCCACCAAGCACCAAGTGTAAGTGCCCCTCCCCACCCCCACCCACGCACCAGCTGGCCAGCAGGCGGGACGTGGTGGTCTCCTCGGTGGGCAGGAACACGTGCTCCATGCTGCCCTTGGAGGAGCGCACCGCGTCCGCCCGGATCGTGACGCTCAGCTCGTCCGCCCTCTGGCGGGTCAGAACGGACAGCATCAGCGCCCGGCGAGCGTCGGTCCGGCGAATTCGTCAGTCTCGCGACCCGGAGCGCGCTGCGCCGGTCCAAGCTGTCAGTCATAGTCATGGTCGTACATTGAGTTCTCCATATTCACGGTTTTCAGCACTCGCGTGAATACATGGTTCAATCATAAAAGAGAAACGCGAATTATGAAAAACACTAACTAACGCAAAACGTCAATGAAAAGAGATAAAATGATAAAACATGACATCAAATATGCCCCTGCTGTCGTCCTATCGACCTCCGCAACCCGAACGCCAAAATGTGTATCGTGCATGTCTGCATCGGTCTCCCGTCAGAAGCATGGCGGAAGGTCCAATCATCTTCGAGTTCGTTAGTTATTAGGGCTTTAGGGCGCGTCGACTACATTGGCCATGCAGCGCCCATCAATCATCTTCGAGTGATCGGGTTCCCATCAGCTACACTGCCACAGCAGAAGTGTGTTTGGCATTGGGTGCCAAAAGGTCGTGTTGCACTCATGAGCCTGGCGTATTGCGATACTGCGGCCGACCGTCTCCCGGGCGCAAACACACATAAATAGTCGTGAACTTGCGAAAGGTCACTACATAGACACCAATGACAATAATGCATTATCAACACATGCATTCCATGCACCTACTTTCCCTTTGATTGATTGTGCGTGTGAATTGCTAGTCGGCCTCCCGATCGTCCGTCAGTCTATCTAATTCGTCAGTGCTGAGAGCTGAGCGAGGTGCGTCGCATGTCCGACATCCGACACACGCGACACCAACGCTAGCCCGGTAGCGGACAAGAAATGATCCCATTCGGCTACGGCGGTCGGACGGGTTGTGCAAGGCCGAGCCGGTGCACGGCCAGTGGCGTGCACACGCACGGGGATCGGACCGACTCCAGACACGCACCGGGATGGGGGCGACCTCCAGGCGTCCGCCGCACTCCTGCACGTGCGGACCCGACACTATGTGCTCCGGCAGCAGCCGGCTGAGGCCCACCATCCGCACCCGACTATTGACTGAAGCAGAACGTTACGGAGATGTATCATACCCTCCACAGCTCATGACCTCCACAGCTCATAACCTCCACAGCTCATAACCTCCACAACGTGACAGTGTTACAATGGCCGATTGAGGCCACCGCCCATTGCAGGCTAATTCCTGAAACATAACAAGGCAATACGTACATGATGAATAGCACCAGTTACCCAGTGGCTGTAGTATTTTTAGACTTACCTTACATCTAGCAGCATCCACCCGATACCAATGTCCATAGACTTCCCACAACTGGATTCCTCTGGGGTTTTCAACTGACAATATGAGTTGATTAGTGATTCCACCACCATGCATAGCATTTTTTGGTGGGGGTGGGGCATTAGTGGTCTTGAAGCCCCATAATTTGCACGCAACGGTTCCATGTGCTACATGGGAACTGGGGGGGGGCATCGATTGCAGCAGTCAAAATGCTACATTGAAGCTGAAACATACTAAATGAATGATATATTCCGCGCATACATACCCAACCTTCTATAGCAGTCTTTTGCTTTTGATTGCTTTTGCAATATTGCCAACATCTTGCTCTGACTGCTTAGGGATGGCAAAGTGACTGCACAGGCAACACAAGGGGGGGGGCAGGGTTGAAAAGTAGGTTGCACGTGGATTGTTTGGCATCCAGATCATCATCTTTTCATGTTTGTATTTGGGGGTTTGACGGTGCTGTTGGCAATGAGGTGATGTGATCAATGGTCAAAGTGAATGTGTCAAATGTCAATGTGATCACTGGAAAGTGAAAACTTGGATTCTGATGTTATATGTTTGAAGGAAAACATCCCCTCCATATATAATTACCCAAACTCATCTCTAAAACCATAGTGCAAATCCGACCCATGGGAGGGTGACTATAACATTGTGGTCATGATTTAGAAGATTCCAGTCAAGGCCACACAATGTCCGATTTATCCAATATGGTCATTCACCCATGGAAAATGGGGAGGATCGACATCCATTGAACTGTCTGTTTATTTTCCAAGCATATTACAGCAGGGCTAAAATATTGTTTTTTTCATTAGGTGTGAGATGTCAAAATGAGCATAGCAGGATGTCGAAATTTGGCATGCAATTAGTGTAATTTAAAATTTTATGATGCCTTTCAGACTAAAATTTGAGTTGATGGTGTAGGTGATTATGACTGAACCTTTATCATTTGTTTTAAGATCCATAATTTAAGAAAAAGATGTATTCGGGATAAAGGAGAATAATATCTATGATGAACTGGTATTGTATCCCATATCACATAGGTCATCCCTTAACCCAATTGCATTGCAAAATGTTTGTGTAACACCATTCCATATTGAGGGCATGCACATGCTATTTATACACAGGATACTGTTACAAAGGAGACATAAATACTTCATATCAATTAGCAGGATGCTGATACTTCTTGAAGAAGGATGTCGATTGAGTGTTCAGAAAGTGGAATAATTTATCACTGAGCAACTTTGATAAGCCTGCATATTGTATTCGATGCAGGGCTTCATCGCTTGCTGAATAAGGACTTAAGGAGTGCTGGATGATACCAGGTTTCAGGATACTGGGTAGACTATCTGAATCAGAAGAGGCTCTGTGATACGGTTTTCAGGAAATTTCCTGATCAGAGGTCATTGGTGCACCCCAACTGGCATATTTGAACTGTTGAAGGGCATCAGGATGTCTTCAGTTGAGTTCATGTTGGTTTCATAATGAGCAGCTAGCAAGCAAGGATGCCACAAAAGCCATAGTCAGGGAGGTCGATTTAACTTTCATTAGGTGGTATTTTCCACCCATTTTCTTCAAAAATGTCACACTGTATTACAGTACCATATGATATATTACTTAGTGTAAATGCACAGACATACTGTTGGTGAAAACAATCACAGAACTGCCAATACATGTGCCTATTGTCACAATAGCATGGTGGCAGAACTTAACCTAAAAATCATAACTTACATGGAGAGCTGAAGGAATCCATCCTTTCTGACTAATGAGTTGGCAGAGCTGAAAACATTACAACTGGTTAGAGCACTTAGGAGTTGGGAAACTCACTACAATTATCCTCATAACCATTACACAGCATGGTATCTGAGAACCCAAGGGGGCACCAGACAACTTTTGGGTCAATATTATATTTTCCATTCAATGCTACAGAGTCGATGCTAACTGTATGCATTCAATGCAAGAGATGGGAGCATCTATGACCACCACATTCAACTATCTATGTTTATAACCCAATGGAATTACATGAAAGAACGTAACTCCTACACAAATACACTAAGACAAACAAAAACATCCTGGATTCTGTGATTGGCATGTATTTCATTAGCTACCACACATTTGTCATTACACATTCCAATATATGTGCTTTCTATAGATGCTCATATGTGTCGCTACATGAGCGCCGGAGGGCATAACGCGCACAGGAGGGGATGATTTGGCCCCATATCCCTAATATTTCGGGAACTACTGAAACCATAGGCACACAGTTTGGAAGGTAGACTACGAATGTAGTGAGCTCGCTTCAGTACAAATTACATGACCCATTGCCTTTAAGGTCAAATGAGGTCGTGATGGGCTGTCTCCCGTACGGACGAGGCCCTTGTGACATTGAACGCCCACCAGCCGCCGCACGGTCGGTCAATTTGACACCCGCAATTTGGATATTAACTTACTGATTTATTATTTTTTGTATAGGATAGGCATAACTTTTTGCAACAGTCATACCCTTGCATTACAATATGGCCGCCCGATTACGAAATAATGTTAAAAAAGAGAAGTAGGTGGATTTGGCCCCCTCCCCCTCCTTCGGTGTGTGAAACAGCCACATCTTGTAACTACATCCATTCTGTAGCACTTTGCACCCCCTCCTCCATCAATTTTCGCAAAACAACACGTGACAGATAGTATGATCCGAAAGCAGTCAGACAAATTAGTATCTCATGACGAGTAAAAAACGTATGTCGGTACTATCACATACCAACTCTACTGTCGACAACAAATAATTTCAAACATGATCACACACTGTCCTGTAAATTTGGCTGAAAGATGAGGATGGGACTGGCGGTCACCTGCGGTCTGGCCCGACCTGAGCACACACAGCACCGTGCATAGGCGTGGGGACGACTAAAATGTGGGTGGGCCAGGGTCAACAGCAGGGGCGCACCCAGGGATATCGCAAACTACCATGGCTGAGCACTTTCGGATAGGTTTGTTGTTGGTTTTTCGACACATTGACCGTTGAGTCAAGTAGCGTCGCCAATCTCTCACGCCGATTGATCGCGGGCGAAGAGTAGCGACAGGTGAGACTCGAACCCACAACCCTTTGACTGTGAGATCAGCAACTTACCCCTAGACTACTTGTCCCCAGCACTTTTGGATAGAGAACCTGATAATTGTAATAGTAAATACACAGCATTCACCACCAAGGGGGAGGGGCAGGCCCCCTGGACGCTCATATGACTAACAGCAACGTGTGGTACTGAACGAGAACTATGATCACAGTGCTTTAAATTCACTTTTAAACTAAGTGCTTTTAAATTCACACTTCACTCCGAACTTGGAACTTTCTTCAAGACTGATGGATTTTTTTTTGTAATAATAGGTTTATATTCTTGGTGCAAATCGAACCATTAGTACCTAACACAATTTCTTCAACTTCCGCTATGTGCGTGGTGGGATGGGGTGTGCAAGTTGATTACAGCCTCAATAATGAGCATGTGGTGTGCCCTAGTTTACATGATATAGTACCACACATCTTCAAGATGTCTCCATTGTAAATGTCACCGATGTTGGTGAAGAGAAATAATAATCAAGAACGCAGCTTACTTGCTGGCCTATGGCAAAAGAGGTCTCATGCTTGATTCTATGAGAAACAGAAACAGAAAAGACGGGTGATCACTGGTTGAAAATGGTTTGATCTGTATGTGACAAACCAAGAATGGCAGGGTGACATAATTGGATGGTGTTCGTGCACGGTTAAAAAAAAAACAATGTGTATGATTTCTAAGGCTCTGCCACTTTTTGCCAGAGTTGGTATTCTTTAGAGGGCCTGGTGCATTTTCGTCCTCCAGTCGTGCTCTATGATCCCCGTTTATTTGTGGTTCCTCGCTCACATTTGTGGGACTCCAGCACGATATTGGGGGCTCCGGTATAATTTCCCGGGGCAACGTCGCGACTGTTCGGCCCAAGCACGTGCTTATGGGGGTCCCGACGCCAGTCTTCTGGACTTGATGGAATTGTTGTTGAGTTCTCCTGAATTGTGTGAAGTACGAGCCACGGCCTGATTCTTCGGGGCCCCGCGACATTCTGTTGTGTATCCCGTGGCGACGTTTTGAGCTTCAGTGCGTTTTTAGGTGTTGTATTCAATTAGTTAATCTGGTGGTATGCTTGAGCTGAGGAGACTTTCCTGGCTTGTACATTAACTTTTCAGAGCCTCTATTTTGAAGGGCTCCAGCTTGATCCTTGTTGGGTTTTGATACAATTTTGGGGCCACACTGTGCTTAGCTGGGACCAACGACGCCAATTTTTGGCAGCCAAAAATTGATGAGGGATCATTTATCTATAACCCCTGATTCTGGTGGAAACTATGTGAATGCATGGGGCTGTAGAAACTTTTTGGGGACTCCAACACAGTTCTTGGGTTCTTCAAATGCTACCTCTTCAGGATGGGGGAGGTAGGGATTTGCCTCATTGGTATGCCACTGCAGGTACTCAACTAGTTTGTTTTCAGTGGATGGTATCCTTAAGAGTAGAAAGGTCTTCAGTGAACATTCTTTCAGCCTGTTCTGAATTTTCCGGTGCTCTGGTGGACTCGATGGAGTCCTTTTGTGTTTTCAGGGCATTTTTTTGCAAGCCTCTTGCATGGTATTTTTTGGTCCCAGTACAATTCTTCAGTTTCCCAGCATTTTTTTTCCTGTGGTCTGATGCACTTCTTTTCTGGGGCCAGACATGCTTTGGCAGTCTTTGATGCAATTTGTGTGGCTGTAGAGTAAAAGTAGGAAGACTGATTTTTTTGCAACCTGTGGGGCTCCAGCAGGACCCTTTTGGCTCCCAATGCAATTTTGAAGAGCAGCGGCACATTTTTGGGTGCAAGTGCAATTGTTAGACCATATCTTCCCTTGTTTGGATGCATATCACAAGTTTCAGTGGCCTCAACACATCTTTTGGGGCCAACACGTTCTGGTTTCTTTTGGATCAACTGCTAGAAGTCTGGAGTGATTTTCCATGTCCAGACTGTTTTTTTTTTGTTGCTCCAGCTTCATTTACTGGGTGTTCCCATGAGACTTCTGGGCCCTGGTGCAACCTGTGAAGCCCCTAGCATGATTGTTGGCAGCCCAGGTGCAATCTTTGGTACCTTGAGGCTCAGGGAGATCTTCTGCAGCCCTGGCCCAAAATTTTGAGTGTTCAGATCCGTCTTCAGATGGAAAGATGTTCAACATTTCTGGGGGTTTTTCAATACTATTTTGCATGCTAGGTATGCTACCCAACCAAAGCCCTCTTGAAATATTTTTGTATGTATTGTGTTATTTTGCATGCTAGGTAATTGCAGAGTATCCATTTTAAGAAAATGAATTATCACTTCATGTTGGCCACTTCCATACACATGGCATTGGAAGAAGAAATTTCAAGAAATTAAAAATTAGGATGGTACCTAGGTAGGTATCTCTCTACCCACCTACCATTAACTGCAAATTTACCTGTAGTTTCAATTCCAGTTGCAAAAATGCATAAGGACATGCAGCACAACTCTGCACCATGCATGCTCACAGGACTCTCCCAGACACACTCATCATGCCTAGATAGGTATGTACCTTACAACCCAATGCCTTTAAAAACACTCCATATTCTGGCTCAGCCAAGGCCATATACAGGACTAAGCATACCAATATAGGTTCCCGCCTCAAGTTCCCTCAAATTTAAATAATGCCTTGACCTACCCAGTTTCATTAATATAATGAATTGACAATGTCACAATTCAGCATGTTTTGTATTTAGACATGATTTCAAGTTTCACCAAAATAAATTATATGATTTTCCCCAAAAAGCATGCTTTCAAAAACACTCGCATTTTGAGTTCACAGCTCAAAAACTATGAATCAATGCATGGATAGTTTCATCAAACATTTGTGGTGGAAGAATTTCAACCAAATGATGCATGAAAATGATGCTCCACATGACAAGCATAACATTGTGATGTTGGCAATAAGTGAATATGAGTAGAGATGATAACTAAATTAGGTTATGGCAACATTACTTATTATTTATCTTTCTTGTGTTAGATACTTACCTTTCTCTGTTGTTTGTTCAAATTATGGTCAAGCTCAAGCTATAGTCCATTATTGTAGATTGAAGATTTAATTGTAGATTGTAGTTAATTGATCATTGTTAGTTAATTGTTTCTGCCAAGTGTTATTGTTAGTGCATCATTATTAGCTTCTCATGGAAATGCTCCCACTCCATGATCATCACAGGAGGCAGGTGTTTCATTCAAAGATAAATTTTCACTTTGGTGCTGGGGTGATTCCTGGGTAGATTCGTAACTCATTAATAATTTCCATGTTTGTCTGTCCTGTACATCATTGAGCTTTGCATACAAGCTACAAAGAGTATTTTGGGCTGTCATTCATGCAATAATAATTTCACTAATAATATCCACAAAATAGGTACTTCATATCAAATGAGATTGCTATGCATCTTCATACGCATACATCTTGATCTTTTCATGTTACAATGAAATACATTTCCATTAACATATGACCTAGGCGGCCAAGGATATGCCTATAAGCACCGGATGAATATGTGTGATGTGTTTCACCCTAAGAAGTCGAACTCCGACTTACCCGCCACACCGCGCCACGGGCTCCTAAAAATCTACAATGAAGCCATGCTCATGGTTCATTCAGTTTCAGCGCCCAGCACTGCGGCGACCCATGCCCTGGTCTTGTGGATCCACCCTGACTGGTAGTTCGGAAGTTATCTCGTAACTTTTCGAACTCATGGAACCAAACTGGCAGGTTTTGGAACTTATTACTTTTGGTACTTGTGACACTTGGTACTTATGAATGCGTCCCGTAAATCCTATAGAGTTGGACAGGCAATTTATTGTTGAAGGAATGTAGTGAAATGGGACGTATAATAAAACATTAAATGTATGCTATATGTACAATATTTGTCTGTTTTAGCTCGACTACAGGAAATATTAATTAATATTATTTGAAAGAAAACCGCAAAGATTACATTCAATGAACCCAGGCCCCTGTCATCCCCATGCCTTCCTGCGAGTCGGGTCGAATGGTACAAATGACGTCATCTGGGGTACCACTTTTGGGCCGTTTTAATGGTTTCATGCATTTTAAAATGGGAATATTTTCACTTCAACTCACTTTCTAAATCCTATAATATCACATCTGTGCTTTTGGAATCGTATTGAGCTGTTATTTTATCATTCTCAGTTAGGCTGCGAATTAGGCGACGGCCATCACGAATGCAGCGTTTTAGGGGCACTCATTTCCTCAAATTCTTAGATGGCGCAGTTGAGTCATAAATAGCGCAGCTGTTTACATAGCTTCGTCGTAGGTTGTTTTATGCTTGGTTTTATGTCTGCCACACCTTGTGCTCGATGCACGTGCGTTTTAGTTGTAGTTTTATTTTATAGTGTTCTGTTGTGGTGTGTCGTTTATTATCTGGAAGAAAGATATGAAAAGAAGAGATTGTCAACCAACATGCTTATGTTTTTCCAAGAGATGAAAATGCATATAAGACCTGGTTGACAGTGAAAAGGAGCTGATGGAGTTCATCCAACCAGCCCATCCATTTGTTCCAACCACTTTACCTCTGATGATTATGATCCTGGCCACGGACGCCGCTGAAAATGATGTCAGTGTCAACACCTGCCTTTTCTGGTGTCATTCCATGAATTAGCCTACCTATCAGATCTGTATGGTATGGAGTGTTGCATCATGCTTGTCTGGAATGCTTGCTGCATTTTTGAGCATCTTAGACATCAAGACACAAAAGAGCAGTGTGACTTTGAGCCACAAGGGCCCTTCTTGGGTGCACTCTGAACACTCAACCAGTTGCTCACCAAATCCGTCGATCAGCCCTCCCTGGCATTCTGAAAAGCAAGCCCTCTATTCTTGTAATAATTGCATATGGTGTTTTTAAAGATGTTCAATGTGCTGCTACTGACAATGGTTTTGGCATCTGGTTCCAGTGTTCTATTACCCTGTTGGTGAAGAAAGACTGTCTTAACCTTGTCCTGCTGTAGTTAACTTTAATTTTGAATTGATGACCTTTAAGTACATCATTTCTGTTAGATTCAAATATTTACCTAATATATCCATCCTCTTGACCATGAACAAATTTAAAGACCTCAATGAGTGCTCCTCTCAACTTTCTATATCTAAGTGACAACATGTTCAATTTCTTCAATCTTTCCTCATATGCCAGGTTCCTTATGTCATTAACCATTTTTGTAGCCATATTTTGTACTCTCTAAAAGCGAACAATATTTTTTATTACTAGGAGCCAAAGCTTGGACACAGTATTCCAAATGTGGCCTGACATGCACAGTAAAGCTTCCTGATGACTTCCTCACTTATGCATGATACATTCCTATATATTTCCAAAGCATTCTCAGTGCCTTCTTCCTGGATTCTTTCGTCTGTTCTGATGCCCCCAATCTTGTGTTCAGAATAACACCAAAGTCCTTCTGCTGAGTCACCGATAAAACTTGGCCACCCCCATCAAATAGAAGCCTTCATATGTTGCTTACCTTATCTTCATATCTTATCTTTGTATAGCTAAATAAAGAACCAGTTCAATTACTTTGATGCCACTTCTATTCACATTAATTTTAACACGACCATCATCAGCAAACTGGTACTGGAGCAGGGCGGCCTTGCCGTCGTTGCCGGCTTCGTCGCCTACAAAATGAGGCGTCAATACATCGCTTGGATGTCCGACGTCTGAAACACCGGAGGCGCTCCTGGCCGTTGTGTCCAGCTCTTGGTTAATCACCATCGGTCGCGGCGGGCGCTGCATGCCACATACGTGGTAGAGGGCGATGCCAAACCAGTTCAATTATGATGTCTGCTTCATCATGGACTCAACCTGCACAGGCGACACCAGCATCGTGAGACCCAGGGTGGGCGTCATTAGTAGCCGGCAGTCGAAGCTAGGAGTGCGGCTAGTTGTGTGAGACGGAGGCTGACTCGAGATAGTCTGCATGTGCGCATCGGCTGGTTGCGAAAGAACTCTGCTCGGGAGAGCGCAGGGGCGGGCATCTAGGCAGGTCCGCCATCATGTCACCAGGCAGCGATAGGAGGTCCACCCTCACACTGCCGGCCATGTGTCACCGTCTCTGCTGTTTGTCGTGTCGTGTCGCTCAGTTCTGCCCTTTGTAACAGTGTTTGTTGTTGCCACCGTGACCAGGGGCGGACTGGCGGCGCCTCGTGTGTTGCCCGTTCTGGCGGCACTTTGCATTGGTTTCATGCCGCCCGATCCTGCCGTTTTGTTGGCGTGTTTTGCTGCTGCCACTGTGACCACTGACGGGTTGGCGGCGGTCCCTGTGTCGGCCCGTCCTGGCGGCACTTAACTCTGCCGTCGTATCGCCCGATCCCACTGTCCTGCTAGCGTGTTTTGCTGCTACCGCTGTGACCAGGGGCAGACAAGCTGCGTCCGTCCTCGCGGCACTTGACACTGCTACCGGCTCTGGTACTGAAACAGGTGTGGCGTATGCCATTTCATTGTTGCTCATGAGGCCTATGGTCATTGATTTGAAAGAACGGTGTGCAAAGTCTCTGCTCCACGAACTTCGATTGTGATCCTTCATTCATGCTCTGAATCGGAAACAGCACATAAGCCGACTAGGTCGACTATGCGGACGTTTAGGAGTGTTTTGAATCATCCAGATCTAGTTCTGAACGCATTGTTCGGGAATGTCGCCAATACATACCTGACCACTTTTAGCACCCCATGTCTGACCGCTTTCCAGTCCATCCGCCGAACGTAACCTTCGAATTAGAGTGAAATTTTACATACTTTTTGGATGGGTCAACCCCCGCTTCCGACTGGCGTGAGCCCACCTCCCCCAATCCGTAGGCCTTCCTGTTACCTCCAGGCATTGCGTCTCCCAAATCGTTTTCTGGAAGTTCCACCCATGTTTCTGAGCTGGTACGGAGGTTCACAGAGGCCCCCATAAAAGGAATTTCTCCCTCTTACGTGCTCCCTATGGTCTTGTCGATCGTAAAAATAAACGATTTTCCCCTTCCTTGCCTCCTGTATCATGGGTACTGCCGCATATAGAGGGGTTAAAATGCCTTTTGGTCAATTAATTTTGGCATGCAGCACCATAAGCCAAATGCTAAATTTGATGTACATTAAGGTACTCGACCCCCTTCCCCACCTTATTCCATCATGGCGACGACCACACTTCAGATACGTCCTTACTGCATTTCGCCGCGGTAAGATGCTAATTCTCTGCCATATTTGACCTGTACTACCTCGCTTTGTACGTTCTTCCGGTTATAATGTGTATAAAAAGTATTGGAGATCCCTTCCGGGACTATGACGCTCTAAGTTTTACACCTGCACCTCTTAAATCCTCATTTTATCCCCCGTACTATGCATACGCTGCGTATATTCGACAGCGTGTTAGCGGCTCGGCCCGTATTAAGTGGTTCCCCTGATGACGTCATGTAAGGACCTGCGCAGAAAGCTGCGCAGTAGGGATGACGCCACCTCGTATATATCGCCTTGAATGAACCAATATCGGAACAGAAAGCGCCAAAAATGACACAACTGCGGCATAATTCTGCTAAATTTTATTTAATACTGCGGATGTAAATGAAGATTAAGATTATGTGAATGGCTTTGGTGGGAGTTGAAGCAAGTTGGAACGTACTGGTACTTCTTGTATTAATTAATGTACCGGCGGGTGTGCTACAGTTTCTTGGAACTTCAAGTTCAATCAAGCAGTTCCATACATCCAGGAAGCTTGATTATAGCTGGCTGAAATATCAGGTAGGCTACCCGTACCCCAAGGGTAGGTAACTTGGGGAAGATGGGATATCTGAACACTCCGTTTCCCGAACGCCCACCTTTGGACGTCTCCGTGTCACGTACAGCGTGAAGATAACAAAAAGCTGGCAGTATTCATAAACGATGTACCTTTCTAAAACAAAATATGAGGGTCTGCTTGCATGGTCCTACTGATACTTGGTGCAAGGGATTAACAAAGTTCACAGGCACTATTTTTATGCTTCCTGGAGTTGAGTAGTCTGTGTGAGAAGACCATAGGGAAATGACCTCCAATATTTGTTTGCAATAACACCAGTATTTTTAGCAGCTACTAATAAATTGTACCACAAGGGTTACAGTGAAGTAATTCTGCACAACCACATTCTCATGTTCAGAATATGGCACACCACTACAAAATAATGATGTTTTCAAGTTGCTCTTTGCAAGTAGTTAGAGGATTTTTATTGAAGGGAACTGTTTGAATATGGATAGTTTGTTTTTTGCTAAGAGAACAGTACAATCCTGGTTCAGCCATACATAAGCATCAGAAGTTATTCATTGCATGATGTTTTTTCATGATGTGTTCAGAAACCCACTTTTCCCCAAGGCATTGGTGTTGGATTTTCACTTCAGAGTCTTGGACTGGGAGTGTATAATTATTTGGTTCTGTAAGATATTGGAGTGCATAGCCTTGACAAGCCATGTACTAGAGTATGCATTTCCATAAACAAAGAAGTGCATGAATTTGGAGACATAGTGAATAAATGACACAGCTAAGTCAAATACCATGATTCTTTTTTGCACACATTAAAAGTTCATGGTTTCCCACAGATTGTAGTGAGTAGTTGGTTTTGTATCATCTTTTTGCTCCCATGTTACATGGTTTCAGGACAAAGATAGAAGTAGAAGACCCAGCATAATGATCTATGTAAATTAAAAGCCACCATCAAATCTAATTTTGACATCAGTTTTAATAACAAAATGGGTTTTACTATTGACACTGCTGAAATAAGTAGAATTGAAGTTATGAGCATCAGCAAATTGGAATATGCTTTCTGATTTATGTGCAGACCACTCAGCTCCACCATATCTGGTGGTCAATGAATGACTTCTGAACACTGCTTCTGGTCAGGACATTTTTCATGCATGGAAAGTTATGAATGAAGGCATGGATGCTTATTTATTTATCTGTACCAGACATGATAATGGCATTGTACACACATGACTTGCACCATTATATTAAACATATTCATTGTTGTTTAGGCGGCATGGGAATCCCATCTTTGGTTTCCATTCTGTATGTTGGTAAGCTGTCAGTCATCAAATGTTGTGGGCATCTCATCTTCTGTTCAGATCCTTGCATTCTTTTTCAATGTTTCTGCAGCTCTGATGATCACCTCAAATCACAAATGTACATTATTCTCAATGATGTGGCCATGTTATGTCAAGGGTCCAAAATGGCTATGCAAGATGATTACTAGAACTACAGTGGATCTCATTTTCACTGCAAGCCATATGTCAAAATATAGCCCATGGTGCATGCTGCTCACATGAACATGCAGGAAATGTATGAACAGAGAACATGCTACTCAGGCTATGTTCACAATGATCACCATATATGATAGTGGCAGGTACCTACCTATCTCCTACCCAGGTACAAGTTGTGCTAAATGTGGTGTGTATGTAGGTAGGTGTGATGGTTGAATATTTAAATACCTAGGTACTAGATAAATACCTAGGTACTATATAAATGCCTAGATAGGTTGGTGCAGAGTGACACAAGTATAAAGTGATATGGATGGTAGAATCCATCAAAATGAAATTATGGATGCCATTTGGATGTCTGTTGAGAGCCTGCAATCATAAAGTTCTTGTCATGAAGTCATAAAGTCAGACTTAATAAGAGCCACAAGGGCCACCCAAGTTAGGTCTGTGAAGAAAGATACCATAACCCTGGCAAAAAGACACTTCATCCCAACCAACACCACATCCTAAATTCCAAGGTATACATTCACCAACATCTCCCACATTCATGTCTATGTCTATGTCAATGTCTATCTGCCTTACATATTAAGCCATATTCACTCAACCTCATGCAACACCAGTGTTACAATATTGGTTTCTTTTTAGGTGTGAGATGTCAAAATGAGTGCAGCAGGATATCAAAATCATCATGAAAATAATGTTAGCTCAAATACTTGTTAACTACTTCAAGAACAGTTTTGACACCATTGCTATACATATATATATATATATATATATATATATATATAGTACCTATATATATATGATTTATATATATATATGCTTATGTTATATATATATGTATAGCATTGCATATCATAGAATTCATTACCTAAGTAACTACATATGCTCCCCCACACTACTTAGAAATTTAGAGTGCAACCACAGAAGGGCCCTTATGGCTTATAGTTGCACTGATCTTTTATGTCTTTGTCTTTATGAATATCCTAATAAATGCATGGTTGAATTTCGTGTATCAGGCAACCAAGTCTAATTCTTTTCATCAATATATATAATATTGGTGCTATTTTGGCCCTTTCACTTGCAGATTTGTCATGGACACCCCTGTTACTAGTTGAGGTGCATTCAATTTCAATTTGCTTTTGTTGAGCCTAGGAATTAACATTATAGAAATAGCATTTCTATGTGTTGTCCAAGGGACAGCTTTGTTTCAGTTTCCAGCGCCCAGAGAACCCTATCAACCGTCACACAATGTAGCGATACCTCTGAATGGATCCAACTGTCTGTCGATATCGCCCGAGTAGTGTGTGGTAACATTGCTTTCCCAATACAGCCACAATGGAAGATGAGCAACCTCTAAGGCGACCAGTCACACTGACCTTGACCAGACCGCGACCGGCCAGCGTGCACTCGCCGATCGTGGACTTCGCCGGCTCGCTGGCTGCCTTGCTGATGTCATCAGCGGCCTCCGAGGCGAGCCACCAGCTCACGCCGGTCACGACCGCTCCATGTGACGTCACAGCCGCCGCCGTCGCGCCATGTGACGTCACAGCTACTGCCGGCGCGCCATGTGACGTCGCCGCCGCCGCCGCTGCCGGCGCACCATGTGACGTCACAGCCGCTGCCGGCGCGCCATGTGACGTCACAGACGGCGCGCCATGTGACGTCACAGACGGCGCGCCATGTGAGGTCACAGCCGCCGCCGGCGCGCCATGTGAGGTCACAGCCGCCGCCGGCGCGCCATGTGAGGTCACAGCCGCTGCCGGAACGCCATGTGACGTCACAGCCGCCGCTGCCGGCGCGCCATGTGAGGTCACAGCCGCCGCCGGCGCGCCATGTGACGTCACAGCCGCCGCCGGCGCGCCATGTGAGGTCACAGCCGCCGCCGGCGCGCCATGTGAGGTCACAGCCGCCGCCGGCGCGCCCTGTAACGTCGCCGCCGCCGCCGTTGTGCCATGTGGCGTCACAGCCACCGACGCACCATGTGCCGTCACAGCCAATGCTGATGCCTCATGTGCCGTCACCGCCGCCGCCGCCGTTGCGCCATGTGACGTCACAGCCGCCGCAGTGGCGACGGTGACCCGGCCGATGACACTGCCCTCCGTGACGGCGGCCACGCCGCCTCCGGCTCCGCGCTCGGTCGCGCCGACAGCGGCGGCGACGGCGACCAGACAGGCGCCGCGTCCGCGCCACTGCCGCACGCTGAGCGACCAGCCGGCGCCGCGCTGCGTCATCAGCAAGCTGGGCGACGGGCCGCTCGACTCGGAGCCGGCGCTGTTCAGCCTGCGGCGGCCGACGCACGGCGAGCCGATCCACATGACGCTGGAGGAGGTGCGCCGCTCCGTGTGCGACCTGCCGGCGCCGCCGCCGCCGCCGCCGCCCCCGCCGCCGCCGCCGCCGCCGCCGACAGCGGCCGCGGCGGCCGACCCGCCGCCGCCGCTGTCCGGCGCCGCCCGGCGGCCGTCGCTGCCGCTGCTGACATCGGGCCGCGCGCTGCGCTGCGCGCCGCTCTCGCCGCGCCGCGTGCTGGCCGGCCTGGCGCGCGTGCGCCAGGACCTGCGCCAGCTGCTGACGCCGCGCCGCGACAGGCGGCCGGAGCCGCCGCCGCCGCCGCCGCCTCCGGAGGCAGTGTCCCCGGGGCCGGAGCCGGCGGCGGCGGGCGGAGAGCCCGACGGCGACACCGACGGCGAGGCCGACACCGACTACATGGACGAGTCGGGCATGGACGACCTGGAGATGCTGGGCATCACCGAGGGCTGGGGGCCGTCGCCGGCCCGCCGCTCCTCCACGGGGCCGGCCGACTTCTCCACCATCATCGAGAAGGTCAAAGACGTGAGTGAGCTGCACGGCGTCGGCCCGGGGCCGCGGCAGTGTCTGAAGAGGCCAGTTCGCTCGTCGGCTCGGCAATCAGTGGCCGTGGTGCGCCTCTGATCGGCAACCATACCTAGTAGTCAGACGAACGGTGTGAACTATTTGGATTCATTTGTCGCTGTTTGTGAATGGCTCCCGGGCTTGAAATGCATATTACATTTCCTTGTAGCCATCCAATTCGTGCCATTCGCCTTTTTTAAGGCACAGCATGAATATGATCTGGGGAGGAGTCATGATTTATGCCTTCTTCATGTGGTTTTTTTTCGGTCGTGAATTATCTTGAACTATCCCAGAAGTTCGCATGATTCAGCACTGTTTAGTATCTGAACGTACTTACCCCGTATTTTATGAGTATGTTGTATATATACATTGTCATATATAGCGTAGCCACTGCCAGTATTCTGTCGTTATGTTATTCCCAGTGTAGCTGGCACTAGGTGTTCTTTCCAGTGTAACTGGTAACCTCTGTTCTCCACCAGTGTCACTGGTACTGAGTGACTGAGTGTTCTCCCCAGTGTGACTGATTCTGTTTGTTCTCCCTAATGCGGCTGGTACTGTGTTTTTTATTGGGTGGTTCACGACGCACTTTATGCACATTCACGGCTAATGGCGCCGCCCACACTGTTGACTGATTCTGTGCTCTCCCTAATGCGGCTGGTACTGCGTGTTCTCCCTAGTGTGGCTGGCACTGTTTTGTTCTCCCCAGTGTGGCTGGTACTGTTTGTTCTCCCCAGTGTGGCTGGCACTGTTTTGTTCTCCCCATTGTGACTGATGTCGTGCTGCCCAGCGTGGCTGGCACCAGCTGCGGTTCTCCAAGGTGTGACCGGTGGTGCCGTTGTTCTCTCTCCAGTGCGGCTGGTACTGTTTTGTTCTCCCCATTGTGACTGATACTGTCGTGCCGGCCCAGCGTGGCTGGCACCAGCTGCGGTTCTCCAAAGTGTGACCGGTGCCGTTGTTCTCTCTCCAGTGTGGCTGGTGCTGTGTGTTCTCCCTAGTGTCGCTGGTACTGTTTTGTTCTCCCCAGTGTGGCTGGTCTCCATTATCTGTTTTGTTCTCCCCAGTATGACTGATGTTGTCGTGCTGCCCAGCGTGGCTGGCACCAGCCGCGGTTCTCCAAGGTGTGACCGGTGCCGTTGTTCTCTCTCTCCAGTGCGGGTGGTACTGGGGACCCATCAGCTACTCGTCGGCGGAGGCGATCCTCAAGAGCGAGCCGGACGGGTCGTTCATCGTGCGCGACAGCAGCGACGACCGCTACATCTTCTCGCTCACCTTCAAGCTGCGCGGCCTCATCCGACACGCGCGTATCGAGCACAACAACGGTCAGTGGTAAATAGTTAGTTATTTGGGCTTTCGGCGTTTCCACTGCTCTGGTCATATTGCGCCCATCCAGTGGGAAATGTGAGCAAGTGATATTTATATGCAGTTTTTAGGTGGCTTTGTTTGGAGGCTCTGGATGTTCCGCTCTTATGCAGGTGGTCGTCTGCTGGTTGATTATTGGTTTTACGACACATCGACCGTTGAGTCATGTAGCGTCGCCAATCCCTCACGCCGATTGGCCACGGGCGAAGAGTAGCGACAGGTGAGACTCGGATCCACAACCTTTCGATTGTGAGACGAACGACTTACCCCTAGACTACTCGTCCCCGTGGTCGCCTGCGTTTAGTTTGTTCGGTGCCAATTTCCTCACCCACCCAACAGTTTGGAATGTTGTCTTTGTGTGCACTGTTTTGCTTCTGTGACATGTCACCATCTTGATAGTGCAGTGGTGAGCCAGCCTGTACATCGCGCCAGCGGCAAAACACAGCTTCCACACGCATGAGTGCAACCACTTGGAGGAGCGGGTGGAGGGGTGTGTGGCTGGGGTGATATGTCCTCCCCCAACTTCTCAAAAGTGGCGATCTGTTCCCCTCAATTTTTACATGCCCCCAAGCCTGAGCTACCTGAGTATGATTGTCGAAAAATTATACTTTATCATTTATATAGTGAAAATATATATTCAAGATAATCACCAAAAATAGTACAAGCCGATCAAGCCAATCAATTGGCTTCACTCGTTGTCAGTTGCCAATAACATCTCCCAATGGTAAATCAGCAAACGTTATAAATTTCTGCCTCCAGACCCTTCTTGAATAACATGAACCTTGACAGTTGTGTTTTCGCTTTGGTGGAAAATTGTGCCTTGCGAGGGAACAAATTTGCATTATCGCAAGGCTTTATAGTTCTAGGTTGCATTTCCGTGCGCACATATTGATATATCTCGAACAAACGTGACCGTGGGTGTCCCTGGGTATTTTCAAGACCATGGAGGGGAGTCATGGGGATCCTTAGGCAAGTACGTCATGTTAACGTATTCGTATTTAGCGACGTGTTAGCCAGAGGCGAATTTGTATTGGTATCCGCATTCAACGACGGGTTTATGATCGTTCGAATCAATTACCACAAATGCTTCTGCTTGCACTGAACACGCTGGAAACAGCTACATAAGTGTCACATTACCACTTTAGCGGTCAAGGTCCAACGCAAACCGGTTTCTTCAGTTGTCTCCCATTTTCTTTCGTTTTCACCCAAACCAGCTCAAATCTGGTATCAAGCAATAGCCTATGGTGAACCGTTGTTTGACATTTCAGACCGTTACATGTCAAGGTCAACCTTGCAGGTCAAAGGTTAGCTTGATTTGTGTGATTGCGATGTTGAATTGATGTTGACCGAACGCGAGGTTCGGTTGTTATCGCTTCAATTCCCATTAAATGGCCATAATTCAAGGCGGCTAGTCATGCGGTATCAGAAAGTTAAGCAATCGAATTCTTTTTAAGGGCAAGTGCCAAGCTGATCATGGTCTGCTCAATTTTCTTTTCGTTTTCGCTCAAATCCGTCCAAATCTGGAATCAAGCAATAGCCTTGATCAAGGTGAACACTCAAGTAACATTTCAAACCGGGGCATGTCAGGGTCAAAGGTTTGATCAATGATCAAAGGTCAAAGTAGTTCTTCGATGACCTCGCGTTTCGCCGCTATGGCTTCAATTTGCAGAAAATAGATGCTATTCGACGTCGCTTGTTATGCGGTATCATAAAGTTGATAATTATAAATCATCTCAAGTAGTCAAAATTCAAGCTGATTTCTTCCGTCGCTTCACATTTGATTTTTCCCCCAAGCCTATCCAGATCTGCTATCAAGCGACAGCCCATGGTGGACCCCAGAGTAACATTTTGATCCTGGGATATATCAAGATCAAACCTGAAGGCCAATGGCTATTTAAATTCTTCGAAGTCCTCGCCATTCGTCGCTATGGGTCAATTTGCACGATGTGGGTGTAATTCGACGTTGCTTGTGCCGTAATATACTGTTATGAAATCGAAGTAGTTTCAAATGTCAAAGGTCAAACAGATTTCTTTGGTCGCCTCGTTTTTTTTTATTCGCCCTAACCCATCCACATCTGGTATCAAGCAATAGTCCGTTGTGCACCTCGAGTGAAATTTCAAACCGGAACATATTAATGTCGAATCACAAGATTGAAGGTTAGCTTAAACTGCTCGAAGTCCTCGCGTACCTTCGCTATGTCTTCAATTTTCATAAAGTGGGAGTCGTTCGACGTGCCGTGAGGTACTCGAGCAATCTGTTCAGAAATCACCTTAACTTTCAAAGTCAATGGTCGAGCTCATGTCTTCGGTCGCCCCGCGTTTCTTCGTTTTCTCCCAAAGCTACCCATGTGTGGTATCAAAAGATAGCCCAGGGCAACCCTCGAGCAACATTTCAACCCTGGACAGGCCAGGTCAAGCCTCAGGTCAAGGTTAATTATCATTTTTCGAAGTCATTATCGCTGGTTTTTAATTGACACTGCCACAATTCTGTTCTGTACATGCAAAATGTAGATCTTCTTCAAGTGTCTGCTTCCCTTTTAATGGTTCAACGGAAGTTGCGAAATTTGGAAGAGGAGCTACACGTCAATGCGCGCAATTTTATAACCAGCCCCAGCTCATTACCACAAGAGAGCAATGTTGTAATTAGGAGTGGACCCGGGAATTGTCATGGGGGCACTTTTCTGGAGGTGCGCCATTTCTTTGGAACAGCACCACTGCGAAAGCACTTGGAAAATTGTCTCTGATTGAAAAATTCGAGGGGCGGGATGCTCTTGGCCCCTCCCGAAGGGGCGCCTGTCCTTTCCAGGACTGTTAGGGTCTCACCTGTCGCGGCTCTTCGTCCGCGGTCAACCGGCGTGAGAGAATGACGGCGCTACGTGATTTAGCGGTCGATGTTTCGTAAAACCAATAACCAACCAACCTTTCAAGGGGTGCCTTTTTCTTTCATAAGATCGTTCCTGTCTGAAAAAATCCGAGCGGGTACACTGGAACCTTTTCAGAAGGACGCCTTTTCCCGGCCTGATGCACGCCACCTTCCACGAGGGAAGTGTCTTCAGTGCCACACCCTTTGTCCACCCTAGTTGTCGTTGCATCGAAGTGTGTCCATGTAAAACAGAAAGGCATGGGAAGCAGTATGTCAATATTTACTACAATATAACTATCGTGCAATATTTTATGTTTTTCCTGCTGCAACAGGGCAACGTTTAGCATACTTACAACATGGCTTTATGGTGATGTGGAATTGGGCCAGCACATACGACGCGAAGCTAGGTGGTTCCTAGGCAGTGGTTTGGAGTGAAACATGCTAAGTTGGCGGTACCTTGTGTCCGCAAAATATTATTTTTGAGAATGGCGAATCTGGAAAGCAGACATTGAAAACGAAAGCATTGAATTCCTGGATTTTTTTTTGTGAGGGGGGGGAAGGGTTACCCCTCTATTCTCTCCGAGCTTACCGCCTCCCTGGTTTGCCCCCCCACAATTTCGAATCCGTGGATGCACCAATGTCCACGCGGCACCTCGGCTAACTGCGCCGTCTCGGCTGTGCAGGCAAGTTCAGCTTCGGCGGCATGCACAAGTTCCGCAGCAACACGATCGTGGACTTCATCGAGAACGCGGTGGAGTACTCGCGCAGCGGGCGCTACCTGTTCTTCCTGCACCGGCGGCCGGCGCACGGGCCGATGCGCGTGCAGCTGCTCCACCCCGTCTCGCGCTTCAAGCACATCCAGAGTCTGAAGCACCTCTGCAGGTGAGAAGTGCGCCGGCTCGCAACCGGAAGCTCCGGCATGAAAGGTGACGGGGATTAAATATATGTTTGTGTGATGTTTCTCCTTCCATGCAGCATGTCAGGCCATTGTGGGTGGCATGTATGGGGTAATGCAGTGATAAAATATTTGTGAAATTGGGTGGAATATATCAGTTTTCAACACTGAATTGACACCCCTTCCGAAGAAGTATTGTATGCTTCTTCGTGATGTCTTCATATATGATTTCTAACAGTGTTTTGTTCATAAGTATCATGCTTATGCTCACTGTTGCGGATCATGATACACTTACATTCCCTGTTTGTTATTTGGGCTTTATGGTAGGTTAACTTACATTTCTAACACAATTGAGAACATCTGTTAACACATTCCCAAGTAAGAGGATTCTGGCAACAAGGGAAAAATGTACGTGCGTGAGTATGCTCTTGGATCAAAATTGTGCTGGAAGAAGATGCTCAGCGACGTTGCTTCCATGGCACATTTCGTTGCCCTACTATACTCGTTTCGACATCTGGCACCTAACAAAAATCATTATTTAATGCTGGGGTGATAGGGCATATATACACGTGGGGCATATTACACATTGTGAATATATGCCCCACGTTTCGCTCACTAACCCCTGGTGCTCTAACTGACTCCCTACATGCTGTGGGGTGGTAACCCACAGGATGGTAACCCATTGCACTCCAACAGGTTCGTCATCCTGAAGCACCTCCCGCGAGACCACATCAACCAGCTTCCACTGCCAGAGCTGCTCAAGCAGTACCTCAGCTCGCCATGCTATTTCTCCGAGCAGCTGGAGGAGGAGGAGGAGGAGGCAGAGGAGGCGTGAACCCCGACACCCCGCAGTGGCATCTCGCACTGCTGGTTCTCTCTGTGCTCTACAGATGTCAGCGTTTTAGAATAGTCAGCAGTTTGCCATGATCCCTTGGCGCCTGTCCGTCGTCGAGGTGCGTTGCACGTAATGTCCGGAAGATGTCGGTGCCATCGCCAGCCAACTTTGGTTCCAAGCGAGGTGCGTGTGTACATTTGCTTGTATGGCGAAAGCAGCCAGATCGCAAGCACTTTATCGTTTCATATTTGTGGTGTGTTTGTCCGGAATCGTTGGCCTAAAATATTGGCGAAGTATTGTTGCTTATAGTTTGTTTTATTAGCCTGTTGGTTGCTGTCCATTGCTGTTCCGATGCTGTCCTTTGAGGAAGCAATGTTTGCATTGTTGATGTGTTGCTGTCTGTATGCATGGCGTGTATGTGTGTGATGCATTTTGTATTTCCCCTTGTGCGTGGTTTTTTGATCGGCCATTGTTATGAACCAGTCCTGGCATGACTTTTCATCCAGCACATTAATCGGCACTTCATGTAGGGAACAAAACAATTAGTCATGATGCCACACACTCCATGCTTCACCACAGAGAAGGGTGTGATCACACCAAGGGTGTGATCAGAGAAGGTACTTGCCATCCCCGCGCCCTCAGTATAAAGACTGGCCGCTTAAATACGAAAATCCAGGGTACTGTCGATTTGTTAGCATGTATTGGCGAACATTTCGGCAAAAAGTTCAATTTGCAACGAACCTCGCCGACATCGGAGGCCAGCGACGCCAGTGTGTGCAGATGTCTAGTATCTGGAATGCTGCTTAATACGTATCAATTAAGAGTTCTGTGAAATCTAGTGGCGCAAGGTGAAGTATTTTGAAATATGTTTGACTCTTCCCACTGCAATGCCGGCAACGAAGTTATCACTTAAACTGGATGGATTCTAGGCGTCGGGAGCTCTGGTTAACCCGTGCCGTCTCGGGGGTCTTCAACCGCCCCCCTCAGGTTTTTCGCGGATAGTGCACAAACGGCGCACGGCAGCGCGCCCAAATTTGGCATACCTTTTCCCACATCAATTTGGCATGCTGTTTCAAGATCTTGAAGTCAGGTCATCTAGGGTCAACGAGTTAGTCAGGGTCAAGTGAGGTCACCTCCAGAAAAGTTCAACCAGTCGTCACGCTTTAACGGATATAGATATTTTAATGAAACTTTCAGCGTTTGCTTATCTTTAGGGATGCAACAAAACGTACGAGTGGGATTTTTTCGTTTTTGACTACATATACATTTTGCGTATTTGCCAAATTGCATGTTAATTAGATGATTCTTGCTAAAGCAAGCATTTTTTATTAGGGCAAGTTGGCTTCCAACAATGTTTCTCGGTCTGATCTACCCCTTGGAAAAAGAAAATTAAAGAGAACTTGAAAAACTCAAAATTTTGAAATTAAAAAAAATTGGTGACCAAATAAAATACAGCCCTGGTCGATTTCGCTGTCCTTTTCTCATTCCAAATAAATTTTGTTTTTCATATATCCCAGAAAATGAACTCTCCGGAGCCAAAAACATAAGTAAGTCGTGAAAAGTAGTGAAAATCCAGCCCCCCTGGTGACGTCACTTTTGGGGGAATTGTTTTGGGGGTGGACCCGGACCCTACTCGTCAAGCGCTTTCTGATGACACCTCTTTCGTTTTCGTGTGATGCTTAGTTTGGATTTTAGAGGGGGTTACTAACCCCCCCCCCCCCCCGAGACGGGGTGTGAGGATCTGACCGGAAAGACGGCGCGGGTTAAGCTGAGCGTCTGACACGCCAGAGGTACTGGGTTCGATTTCGCGCGATGTCCGCCCTTCCTGTCGGGGTGAAAGGCGGGCGACGCCTTATGGCGTTAGCTGCTGAGTTCGTCGTGAAGCCGGAATCCAATCCAATCCAATCCAACTTCAAGGCTATGGAAGGGTAATAACTGCAAATGCTATGCAACTTCTGCGCTGACACAATCCGAGCTAACATGTACCAATACCGAACTCATTAGCGCATTTATTTAATAGTCGGTGATCTGGTGACATTTGTGTGGTAGATGTTCCTTTCCACTTCTAGTCCAGCCATGTTACAAATGTTACTTAATGTTCAGTACTTACCCGACGTTATTCGTTGCTGGGGCGTTGACTGGCCTGCTTTTGTTGGCGCGAGCATGTGCCGAGTCGGCGCGTCGTGATCCTGTCCGTATACCGAGTACCTGCTCTATGTCTTTTGTGTGTGTGTGCGTCGCACATAGCCAACGCGGCCAAAGCTCTGCCGTGTGTGTGTGCATCTTGCACAGCGAAATCCGTCATAGCTGCCGTGTGCGTGTGCACAAATGGTGCCGCAGCCAGTGTTGCGCTCCGCGTATGGGCGGTCGCTCTCGCTCTCGCTCTCTCGCTCGGACACTGAGTGAATGTGGCACCTACTGGGTGTTGGTGCCCACTGATGGTCGGTTGCCGCTCGCTGGGTAGTATATTAATACCCATTAAGTCACCTGTTTGCATCCAGTGGGTGGTTCATTGGCACTGGTGGGTGATTCGTCGATAACCACCGGGTGGTTGGTCGGTAACCACCAGGTGGTTCGCCGGTAACCACCGGGTGGTTGGTCGGTAACCACCGGGTGGTTCGTCGGTAACCACCGGGTGGTTCGTCGGTAACCACCAGGTGGTTCGTCGGTAACCACCGGGTGGTTCGTCGGTAACCACCGGGTGGTTCGTCGGTAACCACCAGGTGGTTCGTCGGTAACCACCGGGTGGTTCGTCGGTAACCACCAGGTGGTTCGTCGGTGACCACCGGGTGGTTCGTCGGCGTTCTGGGTCTGTTCCACTGGCAGGCGGCGGCCGTTCACAGCTGGCTGGCATTGTCGGTGACGGCTCCCCGCGGCAGTGTGACGTCACCACACAGCGGCTGACGTGCGCAGTAGCTGTCGATGGCGCGCGCCGCGTGTCGCGCCATGTCGCCGCGGCACTGCGGCGGCGCCTCCAGCCGGCTTGGCGGCACCTGTGCGTGTGCGTGCCGGCGGATCGGCGGGCCGCCCCGGTGGTTCCCCGTCCCAACTCGTGCCGATCTGTGTGCCCCCCCCCCCCGTCATCCCGCTATTCTCCATGCATTTCCTGTGCACTCGTTGCGCGCCCGTCGCCCTGGTTCAGATTGCGTTCGGTCTGTCTCTGTGTCCGCTCCCACGCCCGAAGCGAGGTGCGGTTCCATTGTAGACGTGCCGGTGCGCCGGCCCGGCCGTGCGCTCGCCCGGTATGCCCCTGCCGCGGGGGACGAGTAGTCTGTGGGTAAGTTGCTCGTCTCACAATCGAAAGGTTGTGGGTTCGAGTCATAGGCGCTACATAACCAGTAGCAGTTGATGCGCCCTTAAGCCCAAATAATCAATCAATCAATGGGTTCGAGTCTCACCTGTCGCTACTCTTCGCCCGCGACCAATCGGGGTGAGATATTGGGGACGCTGCATGACTCAACGGTCGATGTGGAGTAAAACCAATAACCAACCAACCCCTGCCGCGCACACGACACTCCCTCGTCGTCGCGGAAGTCGCTTGGTGAAATGCATTTGTGAATAACAACCTTTCCTCTCCCCCACTGTAAATCGTGCCGTCGTGGCGCTTGTCCGTGCGTCAAAAACGTCCGACCTGACGTCCCGTGTGTTGCCAGCTCGTCACAACCAGCACCGCTTCTGCGTGTGCCACTCTGACACTCTGACCTGCAGCCGACCTGAGCTTACCCCCTCGTGCCGTGTGTGCATGTGTGTCGCCACGAGTCGTGCGGAATACCGACACGTGGCACGTGCCGGTGGTAGCGCGGCGCACTTGCGATGCGTAGCGCGTGGCTGATTTTGACGTGTGTGCCATGTACGGTACCGGCTGGCTGAGTGCCGCCACGTGTTTCCGAGTGCTGCGCCACGTGCTGCACCGAGTGTCGACACGTGCCGCGCCGCGGGCGTCGACAGGCACGCGACGTCCGCACGTGCGGCGTGTCGGCGCGGGGCCCCCGACCAGCTGTCGTCCGTGCGGCGCGTGCTGCGTCAGTATCGCTGCCAAAGATTGTTGCAAACGGCGGCCGGAGTACTTCAGCGCCGCGCGACCGATACGTGGCGCGGTCGCAGTGTATCTGTGATATGTGGCGCACTGGGCGACCTGGTCGCCTCGGCTGGCGCCGTCGCCGCGTTCCGACGGCGCACGGCGACCAGCGGTGTGCCTGGCGCACGAGGCTTGTTTCACGTGTTGATCATGTCGTCGGGAAGAGATGGTAGTTGCTCTGTTCGCTTTCGCGAAGCGCGTAGCGCGAAGATGACGTTTATCGTGGACAATCGTAGATAATCGTAGATGGCGGGGTGCTCGCGAGTAATGTCGGGCGTCGTGCCTAGCCAGTGCTCGGAAATTGCGAGATTTGTTTGGTGATCCGGCTGTTGGAAATGCACTCAGTATGTAGTGATGCGTAGAATCTTGAACACTCCAAGAATAAATATGTATTTATCAAAATATGAGAAACCGAATTGTTTCATGTTTCGTATCTGGTGCGTGGTGGAATTTCAGTTATGCATGGAACAAGGTCTGAAACCTCCATAGATTGGGCTTGCATATATTCACCTACAGTTATGGTCAGTGCAGCGGTGATGAGGAACAGTGATGTTTGTTCCAGACCAGTATGTTGGCCTCGTCCTGAATTATTTCCGAGCCATGCTGCGGTGGTGAGGGCCAGGGGCAAAGCTGTCTGTCAGACAGGTTGGGCCGTGCCAAACGAAGGAATCGACGGAATAATTATTTGGTTTCTTACGCATCATTTTCGATACTTTCACCCACATGCAGGGCTGAAACGTGAAAAGGGAAGCCATCCGTAGTCCCCAAGGGTGGCAGGGGCGTGACTCCACAAACGTCGTTAAGCTTGGAATGTTACGTCTATGGGAGCTGCATGGGATGGTCCCCAAAAGCCATCAAGTCCTCCGACATCCAAAATCCATGGTACCATTGATGGATGAAAACGGTAAGCTTCGTCCGGCTCTGTAGGTTTTACCAAGGCAGGGGGCGGGCCCGGACCACGAAATTTTCAGATTAAATACGGAAATGTGTGCCTCGCCCTAGCGGGGTACCGAACCAGGGGTATCCGGACCCCCCACCCCCTCCAGCCGACAAACCAAATATCCAGCCACAGCACAACTACGGCTGCACATCGGAGAATCACCGATTCATTTCTTTTTCTCAAGTTGGTAGCCTGCATTGCGTGCCTCTGTGCGTAGTAGTTTTTTTTATATTACATACATTTTTTACTTCAACAATTGCTAGTAGTCATGTCACTAATAACTCAAATATGGCAAGAAGAGATATTTCCTAGTTATGTCAGTTTACAATCGCGTTTTGTTTTTCAGTGCATTAAAATTGCAATGTGTCCTTTGAACTTCTCTGTGACAAAACGCTGAACCAGAAATAATTAGTTTTTAGATTTGGCATTGCTGTCCGCGGGGTTTCCTTCTTTCCCACCCGAGCCATGGTGAGTGTATTCTGTTGATTTTTTGTGGGTTTGGTGTATATGTATCTCACGGGAGAGCATGATTTTGGTGTTGCGACGGTTCATCGTAATTTTTAACATCTTGAGTACGTTTTTCGTTGCTGGATGTGCTGTGCGTAATTATTCTTCATTAGAAATGAAGTGTAGATGGGCGCGAAATGATCACACTGGTCGAAGCGCCCCTAAACTCAAGTAAATGAATACAAATAGTTAAAGATAAATAAGAATTTGTTTAGATAGACATTGGGGAGCACCTATTAGTTGAAGTACCCAGGCGCTTACATCTCAATAATAATTCATTTTAGTTAGAAAACACCATTCTAGATCTAGGTGGACAGTAGTTGGTTTTAGAATAGTTGGACAAGATAGAGGGAGAAGACCTGGCTTAATGATCTCCATATATTAAAAGCAACCACAATATAATTATCACCAGTTTTAATAACTAAATAGGTTTTACTGTCGATGGTGCTGAAATAAGTTGAATTAACCTTACGAACATCAGTAAATTGCAATACAGTTTCTGATTTATGTGGAGACTACACTCAGCTCTACTGTATATGGCAGCAGATGAATGAATGCCAGAGAGCAAATTGGTGCTATTATTAAATTAGCGAAGGAGGTGATTGTAAGCCAACTTCCTGAGTGACAACAGATAAAATAACAAAAGTATACTTATGTGATGTCAACCACTTTTATAAATCCATACCTGACACTCCTGACATGCTCACACCGCACTAGTAAATATTCAAAACACCCCATGAGTAGGATGCATGCACACCAACTGATTTGTTACTTTCCATCTACTGGGATATATGGGTGCAATATGACCAGAGTAGTCGAAGCGCCCAAAAGCCCAAATAACTAACTAACTAACAACTGGGATATAGGTTTCAGAATGTAGATTGGCTTAAGGAAAATTATACTAAAGGGTACTGTCTAAAATCATTTAATTCTCACCACAAAGAACAATTTTTCCAAGAAGAAAGCTGAGAAAATTGACTGAAATCACTTCTTATATATAATTAAGACTCTGATGTACTTCTTTAGTTCATGTCTGGAATATCTAGTTGAAGGGAGGAAGAGCTTGGAAGCCTCAAAAGATAGTAGACAGGAGAGAAAATTGCTGCTGTAAAACCAACTAGTGATGAGTTGGGATGTTGGCAGATGTATTCTTTGGATTTGGGACTGTGGTGTTTGTTGGGGTGAATTTTGCCAGAGCTGCAGTATGGGCTTAAAATATGATTTATGGTGGCCACATTAGGTCAGTTAGTAGAGCATCAGACTTGATCTCAAGATTGTGGGTTTGAACCCCACAACAGACAGAATGTATGAACTCCACCAATGACCAATCTGAGAGGTTGGTGATGTTATATAACAAGCTGTTGAATGTGTAGTAAAAGAACCCAAGGCTCTTCTAGAATTGGATCTGTGCTAGTAGGTGTGTACTGTGCAGGTCCTCTCAGGGTGGTCATGTTATTTGAATTTGGATGAACTTGGATGCCATTTTAGATCATGCTGGTAAATTGAGTATTATGCTAGCAGTGGATTCAGCACCGACTTGGGTACCTGATTCTTATGAAACAGGATATGTAAGATTGTGATAGATGAGATTATTACTACATAAAGGATAATTTCCTTGAAATGTCACATCAGAATCTGTTTGCAGAAAGTATCAGGTCCTTCAGATAATAAATTTGGAGATCAAGGGACTCTTGATTTTTTGTTCAATGCATTTTACAGTTTAAAAAAAGTTGCGTTATTTTCATGCCAAAATTTGACATCTTGTACTCTTCAACATCTCACACCTAATGAAAGACCATTATTTCAATGTTGGATTACCATGCTACCGCAACATGGTTATGATATTGCATTGTTGTCTTGCAAATGTAATACTTTTTGACTGACGCTATGTCAATTGGTGGGTGCTAAATGACCCCATAGTCTGTGCACCCTTGGACCCAAATAATATGTCTATTGGTGATAATAACTATGTAATTAATGATGAAAATTCACATAACTGACAAATGTGTCATTCTGCCTTAAATTGATTAAATGAATGAATCTAGCCACCCCAGTAGCTCAATTGGTTAGAGTGCTAGCATCTGCCTGTCTCCTTGTAGTGGGAAGACAGCTTGAGTTGCTTAGTGCATTTGCATTTAGCCCATGACTGAATCAGTTGGCAGCTGGCCTGATCAGGCCATGGACAAGCTACTGGGCAGCTGTGTCAGTGCATTGATGGGACATTGAACTTTCTGTAAAAATTATGCTGTTGAGCTGGAATTTATGGATTTTGTGGTGAGCCAGGGTTCATGCAACAAACTGCTGAGCAATAAGACCCTGGTTCATAAAGCCACCCCAGCAAAGCTCAATTAAATCTATGATTTAAAAAAGAAAAGAAAGGAGGGTTTCACACTGATCATTTCTCATTACTTCTCTTGATCATAACTTTTCTAATTTCCATGGCAAATTAGCTGGAAATGATTGCCTACTTTTGCATGCAGTATGCCCACATTGAGCTCTAAATATAACTAGACAGACAAAATTGACGTTTCAAAATGGTCCCATTCACAGTGGTGCTTTTGGGCAAAATGGTGGCACTGGTAGGCACTTGCCAGTGTGTTGTGGAAGTAAAGCAGTGATGTTGGGGCATCCTAGGTGGTGAAAATGACTATCATTTTCAAATGATGTTTTCATATATGAACCAAGATCATTGCTTGATATTTATCCATATACCAAGGAAAAACCTCTGATTTGGTTGGGCTGATGAACAGATTTGGTAGGCAACTGGTTGAGTATGCAGGGTGCATCCCCGAGGTGCTCTTGTGTATTATAGTTGCACTGATCTTTTATGTCAATCAATCACCTTGCCAAGACATACTGGGGGCACAAGGGACGTGTTCATTCATGGCAAGGTGGCATCCCTTACCAGGAAAAGTGGACCTACAGTGAGGCTGAAGTGCAACCCTGCCAAATTTTGCAGCTAAAGACACCCCTCCAGATGAAAATGTGCCCTTTAGAATCATTGAGTGCACCCCTCAAGTTTTGGGCCAGTCTCCCTACACAGACCCTCAAATGCACCCTTCTTGAAATTTTCAGCTGAATGCACCCCTGGAGGTTCATCCAATGGCTCCATATGTTCCCCGGTTCCATGAAAATCTGGGATCCATGCCTGCCCTTTTAGCTACTCCCTTGGAAGAGATCCTGGACTGATAGGAATAACTACAATTAAAGAGGAGGTCCTGAATGCACTGGTGTTGGTTTCTGAAAATTATTCAGGTGGGGGATACATTTAGGCAATGGGCATGCCCAGGTTTATTGTGGGGACACCATAGGGTTTCATATAAAAGCTGTAAATTATTGGTGGTGGCAAAACCAACATTGATGTGACACTTGTCCACTCAAAAGTATATAAAGCAACACCCCTGCTGGAGCATCAACCTGTGCCCTGCAGGATGGTTGTGTGGATTCAGGGATGGCTGCCAGATTCAGGGACACATCCCCATGGAATTTTGAACCTGCACCCCTCTGGGAAGGCTTGAGTGCTCCCCATTCATATGTTTCAGCCAGAAGCACCCATTCAGTGTGTTCAAGTTCATGCCCCCTCCCCTACTAAACAGATTTTTGGCAGAAGGTGCCCCTTCAGGTATTTTTTACAGGGTGAACCTAAGAAATGGCACCCCCAGACAAATACCCCTCTCCCATGGCAATTCCTCGGTCTGCCCTGGTTAAAATGGGCAGCATGCTTGCTTTTTTGCCCATACACCTGTTCCAGCTGGGACTGACTGGAGCAGGTGGCAAGTCAGCCATCTATATAAAGTCCAATTTACTGGTGCCAAAATCGACTCAATCCTATCCATGCTGGGATGCTGAATTAATATGTAAATAACACATCAACTTATACATTATCATCTCCCTCCTCCAGCACCCCATTGAATAATTTAGTGTGTTTTAAACAGTGGATTGCTTATGTTTGTTCATGTTTTCATACCTGAATATTGGCATACATACACCACCATTTAACATTGACAAGGACTGCTCTTGTACTTTAAACTGTTGCAATTTCCCAGTTAGTAGTCTCTAAAATGAATTATTTGTGTACATATGCCTCAACCATATGGCATGCATGCAAGGGAAAGTATCAGGTTGCCATCCAATCATTTTGTATACTATAAACAGCTCACAAATTTGCTTGCTTGATGGAGGCAAATGTGTAAATACACATTTCATTGCTTGTCTTGTTACACCTTGAAGCAGAATAATATTGAATATACTGAGGGATCCTGTGTGCTGTTGTTGAACCATTCACATGTGTTTTTCTCCATTTTTACAGGGGTTCAAAAAGTTTATCCAAATTGGCCGGGTGATCTACATGGTATCTGGCCCACTGGAGGGCAAGATATGTGCAGTAATAAACATCATTGACCAGAACAGGGTGAGTAAATGTGACAACCGCTTTCATTGTGATATGTCGCTATTGCATAGCAAGTGACACACTTGCACCCATTGGCCAAATCATTGATTGGTGTGATGATGACCATATTGAAAACACTAGTTATGCATTTCAAATGTGTATTGCCATTCTTGTGATTTCCTAGTAAGTTGTCAAAGGTGGAATGCTTAACATGGCTGTAATACATTGTATGTTGTACAGCCATTGTTTTGCTGCTGTCTATGGGCACTGTATAACCACTGCAGTTGATGTGCCCTAAAACCGAAATAACTAGCCAACTTTTGCTGCTGTCCGTGCAGCATGGTTGTGGTAGTCGTGGGCGCAACATATCCGTCGGCCGGTCTGTCCCATGTCCTGCCGACCTACACGTTTGCGCAATAAAAATTGGGGACTCGGATGCCAAGGTGGTGCTTTAGCCATCCCTGGTTTCTTGAGTGCCAACATCTTTTGTGTTTGTATTGGAGTTAATGAAGTCACTTCTACATTTGTCACCCACCCACACTGCATCCTGCAGAAGTTAAATGTGTAGGTTGTAAGTATTGTGATTGGGGTCCACACAGTTAAAGTATTGTGATTGGGGTCCATGTAATGATGTTTAGTAGTGTTCTGTGTTGTTATTGATGTTATGCTCCCTGATACATTCTGGGCTGTAATCCTCTGCTGGATGTGTCTAGCAGTATTGCTGTCACCTCCAGTGCTGCATATTCTGAACTGTAATGCATGATTGGTGTGTACCATTATTGATGTTATCCATAGTGATGGGTATTGTGGATTGTGGGTACTGTCCGAAGCAGTTGAAGTGCCCCTAAGCCCAAGTAACCAACCAACCAACCAACCAACATATTCTGGACTTATTCTGCTTGTGTCTGTACCAAATCCCGCGACCGAGCGACGTGAGAGATTGGCGACGCCACATGACTCAACGGTCGATGTGTCGTACAAACCAACAACCAACTCGAGTGACACGTCGTCCGGCCCGCGCGGCAGGTGCTGGTGGACGGCCCGTGCACGGGCGTGCGCCGCCAGCTGGTCAACCTGAAGAACGTGCACGTGACGCCGCTGCGCATCCGCGTGCCGCACACGGCGTCGACGGCGGCCGTGCGCGAGCAGTGGGAGGTGCGCCACATCAGCAGCGCCTGGGAGCAGAGCCGCTGGTGCCGCAACCTGCGCGCCAAACAGCGCTCGGCCGAGCTGTCCGACTTCGAGCGCTTCAAGCTGTGGAAGCTGCGCAAGGCGCGCACCGCCATCATCCGCGATGCCTTCTCCAAGCTCAAGAAGCAGGTGGGTGACTGGAATTCGTGGATGGTAAACGTGGAAGCATTGTATGTGTATGTATAGTTTCGTAGTGTTATGGTAGTAGTATGCGATTGCGATCTGGGCTACGGCGAGAGTGTACCAAGTTTAAACCCGCCCACGTTGTGCGCAATCTATCCGTTTTTCGGGCTCTGCGTTGTCCGTCAGACCTACAATTTGCGCCACACGAACCTGGACTGCTTTGGATGCGGCGCTGGCGTTATGGCCTGTGTCGACTAAAAGCGTTCTACACCGACAAGAGGGGTGGCGTCCGGGATTTTGAAGCGCCTTTCGTCGAGACATTGAAGAGGGTTGAATTGTTGCCCGTTTGTTTCTGGTGTCTGATTTTACGATTGCCGGTAGGATGCGCGCATTAATCTGCTGTGGTCGCGTGACCGAATGTAATGGTGTTCTAACTGCTCATCTTCTCCGCCCGGTAGGTGAAAGCAAAGAAGGCAGAGAAGGCGAAGGCTGGCAGCAAAAAGGGGGCGAAGGCCAGCGGCAAAAAGGTGGTGAAGGCTGGCGGCAAAAAGGTCGCAAAGAAACCGGCGGCGAAGTAAATTAATACACATGTGACAGTACGCTTGGTCCTTTCACGGCGCTGCCGATTTGGAGTTCGAAGCATCGTCGCTTTGACTTGCACGGACTTGGCCAAATAGACGGCGAAAGAGGATGTTGAATGCAATGGAAGCAGTATGTGTCTGTGCATGTGACGCATGACGACGAACTGAAGCCCGAAATTGGCTGAATGGGCGCAGGTACTGAATGGGTACGTAAAGATGTATTAGCTCTCGGAATATTGCCATTTGTTATTAGCTTTGATTTTGCATGCCATTTTTCGTGGGGCGTTGAGTCTGCAGCTACCCCTCATAATGTGCATTCTACGACGATTTGCGTCCAGTTTGGGCTGGTACGTCGCGCGCAATCTATCCGTTTTTCGGGCTCTGCGTTGTCCGTCAGACCTACAATTTGCGCCACACGAACCTGGACTGCTTTGGATGCGGCGCTGGCGTTATGGCCTGTGTCGACTTAAAGCGTTCTACACCGACAACACGGATGATGTAGGAGACATGGCAGGATCAGACCTGCCGTGATGCCCGTCCCAGCAGCCCAAGAGTTATTTTTCATCTGAAGTAAGGTTGTTTTGCAAATGTAGTTCCAATATTTCTGAGGTGCCGTGCAGTCAACCGAATGTTCCAACCGTAAGGCGTTTTAAGGGGGTAGTTGGTGAAGTGTAGCAATACTCCCTCGTCCTTGGCGTCCGGGGGCGAGTAGCGTAAGGGTAAGGTGCCTTCGCGGCCGAAGGGGTGTTTTCTAGTCTCACCTAGGCCATCGGGTCGGGTGGGTGGAAAATTGCCGAGAGCGGGGGGTGTGTGGTCGGAGGGCCTCTGCGCACATGCTAGTCATGTTCCTCGTAATGATACCGGAGTTGGTGTGACCACTTTCAACTTATTTTTGTCGACGAAAATGTTTCCCGGCGCGCTTATGGTGAATGTACGCACAGATTCCACGTGTGCACTTCGAGTTCCCGCCCCGGTGCTTGAAACTGTTCCTCTTAACGTTTAAAAAATGCATTTCTTCGTTTGGGAGACAAACTATGACAAAAAAGATCGGTGCTATTAACGCATAACATAAGTTTAGATTGAACACGTTTATCATGGCCATATCTTCATAAGCCTATACTGGCATTTTTCCCAGTCCGCCGTAGATGGCGCTACTGGCGGCTGGCCGGCGAGCCTTCGCGTTGCATTGAAATAATGGCTGGGGCGCGTTGATTATTCAAGGCTGCTATTTGCGTTCGTACAGTACATGGGGACCAGCTGCATTCCTCTGTCCTCTGGTTCGATGGGGGGGGGGCATAATATCGTTTCGGTTTCGGCCGGGATGAGTGATCTTTAAACAAGCCAATTTAGAGTGTACAGTCAACACTTCTTTACCGCTTGCCTGCATGCTTTTCAGCCCTTTCAGTATTGATTGTGGGTATCGTCTTAAGTTTACTTAACGCTCCCTTCCATTTCCCACGTGGACGACGGAGGTGAGCAGGTATTACCGAGGTATTTTTTAGTTCGCCGATAGTCGATAGAGCCAGGGACTGAACCAATATAAATCTAGGCGGCATTGAGTGCTGATAAACTATTCAAGGGAGTGACAACATGTCAAAATATGTGCTCGACTCGCGTGCGTCCCGCTTCGCTCGTTTCGGTCTCCTGGGGCTGCTCCCAAAAAAGCGCGTTGACGTTGAATGTATATTAGCACACAATACTACACCGGCTGCACGGCGAGCGTGCGTGCTCACGAGCTCGCATTACCCACATGTTTATAAGAACTACCATGTGCGATACGCTCTGGCCGGCTACATGGTTAGATTTGCGACGTGTCGCACCTCGGCACAACAGCCACGGATAGATGCGGTAAACGTGCAGTGCCCGGCGCGACGGGCCGCCGCCGCCCGCCCTCTGGTGCGCGTCGGGGAGATTATCACAGATGGCAGCACCGTGCCTCGACGCCAGGTGGCAGCGCCTACGAGTCGGACAGGCCTATCATGATGTTGGCGAGTCCGTTGCGCCGCCTCCTCCAGGCGCCGAGGCGCTGTGCGAAGTACTGCAGGTGACGCAGCCACAGGTCGGTCCGCTCCGCGTCCTCCGCCTGAAATGGACGAGAGACGGTTCCCAAATGAGAGAAGCGGTCGCCGTGCGCCCACGCGACCCACACCCAACCAACCAAAGGTGGGGAAGCGCCTAGCTTTTGTGTCGTTCCGTAATGTGTCTCGGCAACCGGACTAAACGTTAGTTATGGCTACTCCCTGTGGATAGTACAGAAACGCGCGTCTCCGAAGAGCTTTAAGTGTTCAGGCTAGTTTTGTACGTGGACGCTACGGATTTTGGGTTGGGGCCAGGAGGGCCTTGGGTTGGTAATCCTAGTGACACTCCAAAGGCATGGCAAATTTCGCGAAGTCCAGGGCACGGGTCCTTCATCTGGTGCGCTGGTGATGTCCCTGGCTGTGTGCTATGGTTGCTGTTTTATTGTTACGAAGTTTAATTTTACGGGCGGTCGGAGAGGTTCCAGAGTCGGTATGAAAGACCCCTGGGCCAATGGGCACCGAAGCCGCACAGCGGGCCCCTTGCGTGATGGGAGACTCGAGGTTTTGAACAGGGGATTCCGGTCCGATCGAGAGTATACTGAGCCATGAAATGGGTCCCTGAGCTTGTGGATAGGGGCACGGGCCGAACGTGCAGGACCACTTGGTCGACTTGGGCTCACACTGATTGAGAGTGGCTTGAAGCCGACAGCCAGCCTCAGGCCGATGAAGAGACTCCCGATCCGAAGTGTAGGGTTCCCGGTGTCCGGTAAAGGGCCTGTAGGTCCATGGAGGGTCCGGGGTCCTCCCGCGGCTAGGGGTCTGAGCTGGGCCCTGCTTAGCGATCCAGGACCTTCCTCGGTCGGGCCAGAGGACCTCTTTCAACAGCTTGGAATCCCTCCAGGCCAGAGGCCCTTTCTGACGACCCCAAGTCCTCTCCGGCAACTGGAGCCCTCTCCGTCGTCTCGTTGGGCTAACAATTCAGGACCATGTACTGCAACTCAGAGGCCTCCAAACACTTTGGCTCCGTCGATAGCCAAGGGGCCTTCATATCGGTTCAGTCCCTCTGTCAGGCCGGGGAGCCTCCTCTGTCGATCTAAAAGTGCTTCGCATTAGCCCAGCCAAGAGCCCACAGCTTATTCCTGAGGGCGCTCTCCGTTGACCCGGGGCCTCTTTCGTCCGCCCGGAACCCTTTCGGTCGGCAATGGCGATGTTCGCATGTCCAAGCGCCGTACGCGGCGACCGAGGTGACCCTTGCACGGATGCCCTGAGGGGCCATCAAGGCGGCCTTCCTGAGGGGCTCGTCCCGACCATCCAGGGCTGCCCCTTCCCCTGGCCACTGAAACGGAGGTGGCTTTATTCCCCGCACTTGAGAACTTGATACATCAGTAGTGGCATCACATCAGTTTTGAGGGCTATACACAGCCGGGCTTCTATGCCTACTATCTTATGACATACACTTGTCGATTGGGATCAAGCACATAGGTCAAGGCCGCGTAAATTACTCAAGCGGCGTACCGTTCACCGACGAACTTAAGATGGCTGTCCTGTACAAACCAGTTTCTAATGAAATCAGGAGTCTGGTTTAATGAGAACATAGCACAAGAGGCTGATGAAGACATCGTTAGAGTGTCGGAGAGAAGTCGAAGAGATATGCCTTCTCTTGTCAATGCTTAAGTAGCCACGTTAGCCCAACATGTACTTCAGTGATGAATTATGGGCTGGGCTAGTCATGTCTAAATGGATGTCAGCTCGCTACCGGTTTGCCAGCATTTGGTGGGTTTGTACTTGCGAAATGTTTGGCTTACGCTCGTACACTGCCCCGCCCATCACTGGGTAACATGGGGGACGAGTAGACTAGGACACGGTCGACAGATTGTGGTTCGTGCTCTTCTTCGCCCGCGACCAATCGGCGCGAGGTACTGGCGACGCTACATGACTCAACGGTCGACGTGTCGTAAAAACCAATAACCACTGGGTGACATGCGTGCTACACGGGCAGCCGTTGAAAACCGCGATTATTGAAACCCTACGCATTTGTGTGCGTTGACGATTCTCTAGGGAGCCGCTGTGCCGTGCCTTCTTGGCATCACATGCATCGATTACGTGCACGTCTTGGCGGTTTGTCCACCAATGTTGGCTCCCAGTCCGCCCTCCCAGCAATTCATAATTTAACATGGTACCCTATAGGTGGGTCCCCGAGGCACCTGCATCAAATAACGATCGCCAATCATGCAAGACAATGACATGCCTGGCTGGAAGTTTTAATACGGTGATTAACTATAGGCCGCCGCACGCATTCCGCTCGGACTTTTGGTCCCACTGTCACCGCGGTAATTGTCGGCGATTAAGGCCTAATGGATGCGACGTGTTTTTGTAATCGCAGTTCTTGTCGGAGTCTGAAGCCGGTCGCCGTGACGCGATTGTGCGTGCCCCGCTATCGTCGACCTCGGCCGCGTTCCTTGGCGGCCACGCTGGCGGCGTGACGGGCCCCGGGCGTGACGCGTGCGCGCGCACGCGACCTACCTTCACGATCAGCGATTCTTTGGTAGTGTGCTCGTGGATTTCGAAGCAGTCGCGAACCTCCGGGTCGGTGCAGACGATGCACTTCTCCAGGTTCAGCGGCTCCTGCAACACCCGGTTGTGACGTCACGCCGGCGTACGGTGGATGTGCACGGGTGCAGTATGCGGGCACTTGGCGATCAGCAAAAACAAAGTGCATACAAATTATGCTGCATGTTTCTGTAATGTCCGATGCAAGCTCTGAAACGATTTGCTAAGACAGACCTGGAAGTGGAGTGCAAGTGTGTTTGAAGCTGTGTGTACGGCATGTCGATATGAATTGCCAGCCTTTAATTATAATGCTTAATTGCTCGTATTGCATCGGCATAGATGAGTCCACCCCTACCTGAGATTAACGGAGCGTATGATGAATGGGAACGACAAACAATTGCCGGAGTGCATATGGGTCATAGAAGCTACCACATGATATTGGCAAGGTTTCACCCATGATTTTTTGTTGTTGAATTTGAACCGGCAGACCTAAACTTGAATGCTAGAATTGAACGAAATGAACTGTCACTTTTGGAGCATGGTCCTTCCACCGCAATATGCTGTTCAAGCATGTAAAAGTAGCTCGAGGGTAAGCGCTCCCCTCAATTTCCCCTCGCTACCTGCAGGAAAGAGAGTGTGTAGCAGATTATGTTGCCTTTCCAGTCCGTGTAAACTCCAAGCATTCCGCTCTAAGCTATTAGCTGAGTTATTACTTGATGCTCGCTGTTAGAAACCAATTGCACGCGGTCGGATTATGGCTTGAAACACGAACGGCTTTTATAATTTCACGGATGGAAGATTTCCAAGCTTGCGAATAGAAGTCTGTCAGGTGCGCAAAAATGTATCGAGCAGTAATGCAAACATATTTCACGACTACAACTTTCGAATATTCCAGAAAAAAACTTCACCGGCTGAGTTTGAATCTTCGTAACAAGGATCGTCGCAAACAAGCATTGAAATGACATTCATTCTTGTCATTGTCTACGTCGCTCTCACTCGTCTAGAAAGTCAGCATGAACACGCAAGCTGTTCGCCCTCCCATGGAATGGAGTTTAGGGGCGCATCGACCGCGTCAGTCATGCAGCATCCCATGGAATGTGTGTGTGTGCAGGGGGAGGTAAGCCGTCAGTCGGCGGCCGCCTACCCTGACGAGGGCGAGCCGCGTGGGCGCCTTGTCTTTGACGAGCAGCAGCGCCGACTGCCGCACGCGGCCGGTGCGCGGGAACAGGGCGTCCTCGGTCAGGTGGCCGCTCCAGTCGACGGCGGCCCCGCCTCTGGTCACCAGCAGCGCGTGCACCACCGTCATGCGCACCGAGAACCGGCCGCGGCGCGTCCAGTTGTTCTCCGACGGCAGCGTGTACATGAGCCGCCCCTCCAGCGCGATGGTGGACTCGTCCGCCGTCCAGTCCAGCACCTCCATGGCGAACTGCCGGACAGAGCAGGGTGTGATGACGTCACCAATCACAGGTTATTTGACATTGCATGCGCCTAATTCACATACATTGATTGATTATTGGGGTTTTATGGTGCGTCAACCCCAATTCACATACATGCATGCATAGTCAATAATTCACATATATATGCAAGGGCGGATCCAAGGAGCAAAGGGGCCTGCCCTCCATGAAAAGGGAGCGTCCCGAGTGGAAAAGGGCGCTCCTGAAGGAACATTCGAGTGCGCTTCTCCCCTCCTCGAATTTTCAGTCGAAGGTAGAAAATGCGGCCGTCTAGGGACGCTCGAATGCATCCCCTTGGAATTGTGTCAATTAGTGGCGAGCATTCTTCGCCCGAAAAATGCATAGATCCACCCCTGTCCATATAGGAGCGGGAAAGCAATTTGAAACTTGCGCTTTCTCAGCTAAATAAGTTTTCCGGTACTTATTAGCCATCAATCAATAGTTCAAACCAAATATCTTGTTCAGCTTGGACAGACTGAGAATAACCTGTTTCAGCTATCGCAACACACCGAACGCCGGTTTCCACACCCCGCAAAAACGCGGACCCGTGGTGGTCGGGCCGAGGGAACTGGACAGACCCGCTACTGGCGACCTACATCTGTCGCGGTCCGGGCGGGTGTGGGACCTTCACGCGACACCCCCGGGCGGCAACCGGTCGCCGGGCGGCCGCGCTCGCCGACGCTTCCCGCTACGGCGACCAGCAAATAGCCCGCGGTGCGCCAGTGAAGAGCTGTTACGCACTGGAATTATGCAGGCCTTCTCACGCGCACGGAACGGCGGGCACGTGCGGCGGCGTAATGTTCGTGGTCGACACGGTCGGCTGGTCGATGTGGAGGAACGCCTGCGGTCAGCACCGGTCCGCCCTGACCGCCGAATGTCGTCCGCACCAGCGGTCTAGTTCGGTCCAAATGCGAGTGCCTTCGGTGCCGTCTTGCGCCAAATTTAGTACTGCTGTATCGGACAGTTCGTAGGGGATTGTGAAAGGCTAGATGACTGAAAATAGCAGCGCATAGCTGGATATGTTAGTGGATTTAACTAATGGATCATGCCGACCAGGAGTCGCTCAAAGCGTCAAATGATTATTTTTTTTGCCGAGCACAGGGTGCATATAGCTCTCGAAAACGTATGCGACATTAATGGGGACAGGGTATAAATGCATTCATTTTCTACGGGACTCTCCAGCATTGGTAGACCCCAGTGTCATTGGACACATGCGAAATCCAGGAGTCACGGTGGGAATCAACTATTGAGAAGATACTGATTCACCAAAATGCACGCAAGGCAATTTACTTTTGACCGACTTGCAAACGTTCAGGGGACTTGAAAATAAATGTCTTACTGAATCTGCATGCGGCTGGAATCACGCCACAAAATACCGTGCGGGTATAGTGCATGTTAACAATACTCTACCATTATAAAAATATGATTAAAGCTGCATTTTCGTCCTTGGCCAACTTCTGCAAATGCCTTCGGCGTTAAAGATAATAAGTACCTGTCACACGATTGCTAAACGGTTGCTCAGCTAAAAGCTACACAATATGTATCATATATATATATATATATATATATATATGTATATGCCATCGGCATAGCTGTACATGACTATGACCATTCGTTCTTGCTTACCACACATTTTCGATGAAATATAAATTCACTGGAAAAAATACATGAAAATATGTGGAGACTGCATCAGAAAACTGGCCATAAATTTGCGATTCCGACCATAAGTATATCTACAACTGCAATACGGAATATGAGACTAGCCAGGGAACTGCAACTCCGACCATACATACATTTACAACTACAATACTGACCGAGGCTTCAATGCTTACTATGAGGCTAACCGAGACTGCAATGCTCACCATGATGATAACCAAGACTGCAATGCTTACCATGAGGCTAACCAGGACTGCAATGCCGATGGTTGGTTGGTTGGTTATTCGGGTTTAAGGGCGCAATGCCGATGGGAAGTGACATGGTGCCATACTTCTGAATGCTCCCAAGTGTCTAATTTAATAATTATACGAGACAACACACTCACAAGGCATGTTATAAAGCAAATTACCGCGGAAGTTGCCTTGAAGATATTGGCAAACAATGCTGCGTAAATCAATTTAACACAGCATTTCATTTGCTTTTCATGTTGTTTTTATGGCTGAAATCTGATCATTCTTGTTTGTTAGACATTTACCTCTATTGCACTACGAACAATTGATGGGGACGAGTGGTCCAGGGGTAAGCTGCCCGTCTTACAATCGAAAGATAGTAGGTTCGAGTCTCGCCTGTCGCTACTCTTCGTCCGCGGCCAATCGGCGTGAGAGATTGGCGACACTACGTGGCTCAATGGTCAATGTGTCGCAAGACCAATAACCAACCAACCAACAAGTCGTGAGTGTGTTGCAAATGGCGCTGGAAGTAAATGCGCAACGCATCGAGTTTCATCACGTTCTGTGGCAAACTGCGGACCGAGTTACGTATTCAATGCGGCGTTCGGAATGATTTTCACGATTTGATTAAAATAGGCGTATTTTCGTAATTGTTCGTTGCAGGTGTGCGGCGCACCGCCGCGTACTTTACCTTGCGCAGACGCAGTGCGGTGATGTCCTGTTCCGAGATGCTCCTCTTGATGGGCGTGGTCGCGCCGCCCATCATGGAGATCCGCCTCCAGATGCGCGAGCCGCCGCTGTCCTTGGCCGTCTGCGCGGTCAACGGAAGGGGCGCGTCAGAGGGATTTCGAGTTGGGCGGCGGACGGGACAGAAACCAGGCGGGCCATCTGCGGAACGACCTGAACGTGTGGCTTGTTGGGGCTGAACTGGCTCGTCGTCCCAGCCAGGTGCCAGTGTTGAACAGCGTCACGCCGAACATCTTCGGGAAGGGGTTGACTTGGGATTTCAAGTGCGATGACTTCCACATTGCGGAGGTGGTCTTCCGACCGCGAGAGAATTCGTGGTGCTTCCAGGCAGCGCCGATGGCGTTTTTGTCGACGGCGTCAGGTATGTTAATGCCCGCACTATCCATTCCAGTGCAACGTCATTGGGCTCGGTTAATCTACACGGTATGGCCGGACATGTGTAAACAACATGGAATGCCGACCAGGAAATAGAGAACACCACCAGTTTAATTGAACGTCTTTTTATCGCCTTCGTCGAGCGAGAAATGCTCGGGATCGTAGCTATGGATCTGGCTTCCCTGTCGGCATGGCATCATGAATGCCGCGAGCTCTCCGAAGCCTGCCTGTCATTCCTTTTGAGCTTTTTTTAATGACGATGCCCGATGCTTCTGGTGTGACGTCATGCACTGACATCACCGACACAACGTCACATATTCGCGTGGTGTTACGCTGGTAAGCTACCCTGGCATTGTGAGGAACGGCACGCTGCTGGATACTGAATACTGAATACTGGACCATGAGTAAAGCGACTTGAATACGGCTTCATGCAGTCTGGCTGATTTTAATGGGAAGTGATGCCCGGCCGGGGGTGCTCTTCAGTTCAACCGCTGTCATGAACGTTGCTGCCTTCGCCATTACTTGCCACAGTGTCCAGGACCACAAGGGCACCGCAAATAGCATTGCAGTGCGAAAAATAACACGATGGCCCGTAGCTCAATTTGATACCGACCATTCTTTTTTTATTACTCTATGGTATTGAAAATGATTTTTCTTGTTTCACATTCAGCCTTCTACCCTTGCACTGCATTTTGTGGATCATTTTAACGCCCATCTGTTAGATAGGGCGCATTTAACGCCCATATGTTAGGCTTTAGGGCGCATCAACTACATTGGTCATGTAGCCCTCATTAACAACCATCTGGGCATAAAATGAAGTTCGGCGCCGTGGACTACCAAGACGTCCCTACTCCGATGATGCGGCGTGATCGTAACGACGTGACGTAGTGCTAGAATGCCACGTCACAACGAAGCATAAGCATGACGTCATCATGCCTCTGCAAGGTACACAGCGAGCCAGAACTGCGGAATCGCGCACATTAAAATGTTGGCTGAGCAGAATCACGTCATGTCGTGCCCCGATAAATGTACGTGAAATGCCCAAATCATTCGGTTTCTAAGATGATATTCATCCGAAACCTTTTTTTGCTCGCCTCCAGCCAACATTCTTGCCCATCAAAATCCACCAAAAAAACTTGTCACCGACCAGGAAACCAATCAACAAAAAAGAAATATCACATGTGATGCGACCAGCGACCGGAAGGAAACCGGTTCACCGGCCGCGGAAAAAACCGACGGCCACGTCCGGCCACTCGATCCGTGACGACGCCGGCGGTCGTCACTCACGGCGTTCATGTGCTCCAGATGCAGTTCGATGCGCTCCTGGGTGTCCGCCAGCGCCGCACTGCTGTGGTGTCCTTCAGGAGTCACGTTCCGCAGCCGGGACAGCAGCAGGGGGTACTTGGTCACCCGCTGGATCGGCACCTGAGGCAGTCGTTGGCCGGTCAGAAGGCCGACAGGGACGCCGACGGCAAGAGCAGCCGATTCGATCACGTGGTGGTGGATTGACAGCATGCGGTACGGGCGTCGTCGTGGAGTTGCTAAGCTTCGGCTATTGATGAAGTTCATGCGGTGCTGAAGTATTTGCACGAAGTTGTTGTGCGCCTAGCGTAAACTAGATGCGAATGAACTTTTAATGCTGTGCATTGAAAACCTCATAAAGTCTCCAAATTCCAGACTGTCGCAAAATATTATCTTCAGATTCCAAATGATTGTAATCTTGTGTATGGTACTTGGCGACATCGAGCGACTATCTCGTTTGATACCGAGAGTGTCTTTACAAACTGCACGTGTAAAATAAGTGCTGATGATGCATTCATCAGCCAGGGCTAAAGATCTCTGGCAAAGACAGTGCTTCAATCCTTGTTTTCAGGACATATTTTCAAATTGAATAAGGAAAATGGCAACTAAACATTAACGCAATGCTGAACCGGTGGCCCAGATCCCTGACCAACCCGGGATCTCCAGCCATGTCTCAGCTGAACACGTGGGCGCTCTGCAAACTAAACGAATGCAGCAATCTGCATGGACTTGCTGCTGTAGATCCAGCCGTCACTTACCATGAGGAACATTTGGTTCTTTTACGACGCATTTAACCAGTAGGTCATATAGCGTTGCCAACTTCGCACGCCGATTAGTCACGGGTGGACTCGATAATGCCGTCGGTTGTGAGATTCGAACCCACAATCTTGCAATTGCAGAGTGCGACACTCTATCAACTGAGCAACCGTGGCCCCCATCGCTTACCATGAGGAAGGAGCTGAGGTTCATCCTGCGCAGTAGGTTGTTCTCCATCTGGGAGACCTTCAGGAACACTCGCAGCAGCTCCCGCTCCTTCTCCAGGCCGGCCAGCAGCAGTGACGCGGCGCCCTGCGGGGCACATCGCAGCACGATTTCGCAGCAGCTTCGCCACCAACATGGAAGCTTCGCAGACGGTTCTATCGATTAACAAATCGAAACCGGAATTGTTGTTTGCGTGACCTTCTGAAGGAACGAAACCATTGCCATGATTGCCTATGGTGTTTTAGTCTCTCTTTGCTTTATTTATTGTCTTGTCATGATGGCTCATTGTGTAATGAAGCATGCTCCCGGCGGCTAAGACCCAATTACAATCAGCCCGTGGTACCCAAATAGCCCATCAACCCACATATTCATTAGATGAGGCAGATTTGCTACGCCAGCTGGAAGCATATATCAGGCATCAACCGACCATGGAACAGGATCTTGTGGAGGTAAATGGTGCAAATACAAAATAAAAATTAATTGAAAAATTGAACTGGCAATGCTCTGAAACCACTTGACATTTATTCGCATTCAACATGCAAACCGTTCTTCAGTAGCATGCTGCAAGAAAGCTGGGATGGCACGGAAGACCACAATAAATGCTGCCTATTTGGCACAGCACCGCGTTGTTTCACAACACACTTTCTCTCATTCCCTCTCCACCTCTCCCCCTCTCTCTCTCTCTCTCTCTTCCTCTCTATTCGATATGATCTAGTCAAACACTCCCTGCGTCTTTTTACGATGGAAGTACGACCACGATACAACTGAGCCATGCCCTTCAGTCGCACGTGCTGTTGTTCAGACGGCACCTCCACGCCGCCGGCACTCGCCGGCTGCTCGGCATTGTCCCCTGTCCCCTAATGGGTTATCTCATCCATCAGAGAACAAAACCACGAGCGCAAAAAGGCGGCGCCGGGCACGGATCGTCCACAACGGAGCTGTTGTCACCGGTGGGCGGCCGCTGTCGTCAGTGGGCGGACCTGTCACGGGCCGCTCAGTAGCCGCTCGAAGCGTATACGGCGGCCTTCGGGAACGGTGCCGCCCGCTCGGAGCGTGAGCAGCACCTCCCTGGATGGGCAGTGCCTTCCTAGACAGATGCAGGCACTCTCGGAGGGTAAAGCCAGAATTGATGTTTTGTTTACATTCGAGGGGGCCATGAGCTTCACTGAGTGTTCACTTGTACTCGAATGTTCGCACGATTTAACAATAAACCTATCAGGGAAGGCTTATTAACAAACCTTCACAGTGCTTTCGAGCTTTCGAGGTTAATTCAAATACCTACATGACCATTCCTGAGCCGATTTGTAGAACATCATCGGTGAATTAAAAATTAAACCTTATATTAAAATTAAGCCGCTGAGAGGGTTCAGTGCCCCATTGGTGTTGGCGGCTTGGTCGGAAGGACGTGCCCACTGCCTGATCTTTTGCACCCATACCGTGAGACTCGCCAACTCAAAATGCCATCAGCCAAGAACTCGTACAAAATGATCATGTTGTCGCGCTGCCAATGCCGAGTTCATGGTTGGTCATTTGGGCTTACGGGCGCGCATCGACTGCGTTGGTCATACAGCGCCCATCCGCCGAGTTCACGAGCCGCGAGTCGTCGACAGGGGACGGGACAGGTCATGGGCCTTGCCATCGCGCCACCGACGACCCACCTGTTTCGTGCAGTACGTCTCGAACGCGCGCAGCATGTTGTCGAGCCCGTCGAGGAAGGCGTGCCCGATGCTGACCGAGAGCAGGTCGTCGTCCGCCTGGTTCAGCGCCGTCTCCAGCGAGTCCTTCAGCCGCGCCGTCAGCTGCCGGCTCACCTCGAGAAGCTCCTCCACGTTCAGGAAGATCTGCCGCAGGAGGGGGCTGGTCAGCTTCTGAGCGTGCGCCGCGCTTGTCGCGTCTGCATCAGCAGATTTATTTGATTACTTGGGTTTAAGAGTGCGCGACGATGAGGTCATTTAGCACCCATCATCAGCAGAAATCTGACTGGCCGATCTGGTTATCGGTGCAGTCTTCAATATGATGGTCGACGTCATGTCGAGTGGCAGGATCGATATGTTCTCGCAGCGAATAGTGGCCTGGCTGGAAATGGATTGCAATGAAGGAAGGTTCAGTTCATTTCGCGAAGCATTGGATGAGGATGATAATGCGGTCCGACGGCAAAGTTGTGGAAGTGAATAAAACTCTCCCCGTTTGTTGCAAATCGGGGATATCTTTTCAGGAACCTTATACATCAATGCATTGGCTATAGTGCTAACCTGCAAATTCGTCGTCGAATGATAGCGTTCATCCTCATTTTCCCCATCTCAAGTATCTATTGTTAAAAATTATAACACTATGCACTGGCAAGACAAAGCACAAGAGCATGTTTTATTCTAGAACGGTCTCTCGTGAGTTAACATAGTAGCAGCAGCTTCAGCCGATAGAACAACACTTCTACCGGCATGAGTGGGTTACTCAGCCTGGAGAACGACTGCCAACAGGGGCTAGTGCAAACGTTCACTTCTACTGGAACGGAAACTTCCACCAGTTCAGAGGCCCGATAAGAAGCTCCAATGCTAATTAATCAGACAGGGACTTCATACTGATGTGCACCGGCAGAACATCATTTCTACTGACCTGAGAGAGCTGCTCGTGCGTCAGTAGACCGGCCACCAGCATGGGCCGGTAGAACTCCTCCATCATGACGCGCAGGTCCCTGCCGTACTTGAGCTCGGTCTCGACGATCTCCGTGAGGATCTCCTTGCGCTCCTGCCGCTTCTTGTGGCACTTGCGGCACACGGACGGGTCGAACAGCACGCCGCTGCCGGCCAAGGTCACGCCGTCAAGGTCGCGCGCCGTCCGGTCATCGACTCGTCGCGCGGCGGCGGCGACGACGGGCTTCCGCGCGACGCGCGCGCCGCCGTCGGCACGCAGCTCCCGCCGAGCACGCCGACCGCCGACCGCTGTCGGCGGCGTGCAAAAACGACGGCCATCGCGGCGCGCCGCGCGCGACTGGGCGCCTCCGCCGGGCGTCCATTATCCTAATTGGCCGGCCGCCGCCGCCGCCGCCACCGGCCGGTCGCCGCCGCTGTTCCCACGACCCGGGGTTAATAGAGACGGGCCGGCCGAGTGCGGCGCGAGACGCGCGGCGGCCGTGTCGTCTAACGGGGGCTGCCGCGCCGGTCACCGCCGCCGGTCCACCGCCACGCCCGGGACGTGTCGGGGCACGCCCGCAGAGGCGGACGGCGGAAGTGGCGGCGGCGCCGCTGGGTGACTGCGACCGTTCTGACAAGGTTGGTTGGTTGGTTGTTGGCTTTTACGACACATCGACCGTTGAGTCATGCAGCGTCGCCAATCTCTCACGCCGATTGGTCGCGGGCGAAGAGTAGCGACAGGTGAGACTCGAACCCACAACCTTTCAATTGTGAGACGAGCAACTTACCCCTAGGCTACTCGTCCCCTGTTCTGACAAGGTTGATGTACGTGCATCTGCAAGGTGGGGCCCCGCAGCAGCACCCGAAAGCCATCTACCATATGCGCCTCACGAGGTATCTGTTCGTGGATAGCAGCTTCCTGCTGGTTAGATGTCGTGAATCAATGGAATTGAAAGTCTGAATGCAGTGCTCATCAGGTTGGTTGGCTGGTTCTTTGTTTTGCGACACATCGACCGTTGAGTCATGCCGCGTCGCCAATCTCTCACGCCGATTGGTCCCGGGCGAAGAGTAGCGACAGGTGAGACTCGAATCCACAACCTTTCGATTGTGAGACGGGCAACTTACCCCTAGACCACTCGTCCCCGGTGCCCGCGACGTGCCGTACGTGTGTGACGAGGTCGTGCTTTGCGACCGGCCTGCCGGCTGCTTGTCTGTGTACGAGAGCCTGCCGGCGGCTGGCCTTCATGACCAGTCAGTTTGCGATTAAGTTCGCTGTGGCGTGCGTGTGGTTGGTGTTTCTGGGACCTGTCGCCATGATTGGCGCCTCTGCTCCCGTCCTCAGTGACTGGCCTGTCTATAATCGGCCCATGACAGGCTACACATCCCGTCGTGATCCCATACTCATGTGTTTTGTGGCCGTCTACTGTCATTATCGGCAGCCGCACATTTGTCATCTCAGTCGCTTCGTGTCGAAACTAATCCAATGGTGCTCATCTCTCGGTTTGCTCGACCCACCGAGTGCTCGCTGATGAGAACGCAATTTTATTTTTGCTGCACCTGGAGTAATAAACAGGTATGAACGCACGCACGCACACAGCACAGATATGCAAACACACACACACACACACACACACGATATATATATATATATATATATATATATATATATATATATATATATATATATGTTATTCAATTACCTTCCCATACTTTATCGACATCGAATGGAGAGGCAGAGACCACGAACCTGTCGGTGACCTGCGTCTCCACGGTCTGGTCGCAGTCGCCGCAGTCGTGCGTGCCGAGCTGACCCGACCTGACCTGGCCCTTGCTGGTCTCGGAGCCGACGCCGGAGTCTGTCCGCTCGATCTCGGCTGACGCGGCCCGGCCGGCCTGGCGACACACGCGACCGTCAGCCGTCGTCAGCCTCGTCAGCCGTCGTCAGCCGTCGTCAGCCGTCGTCAGCCGTCGTCAGCCCGGCTGCCCGGCGGCCACGGCACCTGGCAGCTCGGCTGGCAATTAGAAAAAGTCGCGGCTCGTCTGCGACAAAACACGGCTTAGCCCGACCGTTCAGAGAAGTCGTGTAGGGTCCAACAGATCTGGGATCTTAAGTAGGATTGAGTGTGAAAGGATAAACGCTGAAATTCGAGAACCTCAAAGCGGCTTAGATGTGCTTTCGTGTGGCAGCGGTTTGTTTCACCACGCCTGAAAGCAAGACATCGATTTGCTTTTGATTTGCACCGTTGCTCATGTTTCCTCTGATGCTGACGATCCTCATCTTCGCGCCACGCGAAACCAAGTGAGCGTATTCGTTCGAACACAGCGTTTGGCTCGAGCATTAGTTGGATTGAAACGGATATGGAACGCCGTTGCTGGAATGCAGGGTGGCAGATTGGTCGCTACGCGACCTCATCACGCCGTTTCGGGTAGCGACCAGGAAGCACGAGACGTGGCGACTTCAGCAACTTAACGACTGGCCTTGTTGCTGTGTCTGGGACGAAGAGGGTTCGAATTGCGGGGTTGAGTTCGCGCCGGCTTCATTGTCACTACAGGTGTGAAGAGTGAGAGAGGGAGGCGACGGCATTGTCTAGCTGAACCCATTGCTGGTGCAAGGCGTTGGGCGGAACTTACTAATAGCGATCCTTTGTGAGTGACATTCGCTACTCGAAACACCAAAGAAACACTACCGAGTGATATCACCAACTGTGGTAGCATCATGTTTGCCATAGTTTGTAGGCCGACGAGGCAGATAGCTTTGACGGAAATAATATATAATGGTGAGCGGTTCGTAGGGAGCTGGTGATCAGTAGAAGTGCTGTCGGAAGTGTTGAAAGGCATACCGGAAAGAGCATGCGAGCTGAGTGACGGGGGAACGGCCGGACATTGGACAAGGCTCGCAGCAGGCCGACCCATGCGAAACTTGCCTCATCACTGCCGACACGACCACCCATATCGGTGTGATCAGATATATCCGAACCGTTCGGATCAGGTCAGGGGGATGTAAAGGGAGGGGTACTGGGGCACGTGTCCCCCCACCCCATGGAAATGTAGCCCCACTCCGGCCGAGCAAGGTGGCCCTTCCAGAAGCTCCAGTTTTCCGCCCTTCCCCCACTCAGCCGATTTTTCAGCCAAAAATGTCCATTTTTAGAGGAACAGCGTTCTTCGGAGACGAAAAGTCACCTTTAGTATGCTCGAGTGCTTCCCCGTTACCTGCACAAATATTTATTTTTCCACCGAAGGCGGCTTGGAAATGCATCCATTCTGTGCAAATTCCTGAACCCGCCAGGCGCGTCAGAGACGGGTGCGCGGCTCTGACGACCGCCTCTGACGACTCTGACGGTGGACACGTGACGGCCGCTGGTGACCGCTGGTGACCCGGGGGTGTGTCGGCAGGCCGGGACCGCCCGCCAGCCCGACGGGCGGCGCCACCTCCGCTCGACCGCTAATGATGGGCGGAACCGGACGAGACGCACACATTGAGGCTTGGACACCACCGCCGCCCAGCCTCTCCCTCTGTCCCTGTCGCTCCCTCTCCCCTCTCTCCATCTGCCCACCTCTATCTCTATTCGTCGCTATTCCTATTTCTATCCATATCTCTGTACCGAGCTTTATCTCCACCACTATCTTTTTATCTATCCATCTCTCTTTCTCTTTATCTTTCTCTCTTTCAATCTCTTTATCTTTATATCGCTTTACCTCCCTACCTCATTTTCTCCTTCTCTATTTCCCTATTTCTCTATCTCTCTACCTCTTTTTCTACTTCTCTATTTCCTTATCTCTTTCCCTCTCTCTTTCTCTCTCTCTACCTCTCTATCTTAATATCTCCATATCTCGTTATTTATTTATCTATCTCTCCACTTTTCCTCTCACCCTCTTTCCTTGAGGCTAGTCTCTTATGTGGTTTGATCGACAGATTGCCATTGTTTGAGTACGAGCTGTTTTTGAAAGTTCTCACAGGGGATTACCCTTTTGTGATGACCTTAATCGGCTGCTATTTACATCATCATCGGAGGTTCCGGACTGGCGACCTGGGCAGTAGCGACTATGTTGAGATTGATTTTCCTCATCATTTACGTCGAGTTGTGTTGCCTTTCTCTCTGTCTGGCCACGAAGAAGAAAACGGCGAAAAAGCACGGCATTGTGAAGCAAATACGTCACAATGCCTTGCTGCTACGAAGACATGGTGACGTTGCTAGACTTTCGTTGCTACGAAAGTCCAGCAACGAAGCGAGATAACAAATGGAAAATAATTGGTGATCTGTACCCGATATTGTCTCGGCCATCGCTGTGCCCCTGTACCGGTACCGCGAATGTGCCGGTGTGACGCACGTGTGCCGCCGTACCTTTGTGAGGCCGGCGCGGTCGTACTCGGAGCTGTCGCTGTTGGAGCTGCGGTAGCTGGTGCGGACGGCCGAGTCCCGCGCGCCCAGGCCGTACTCGGGCTCCGAGTCGGTCTGCAGCTCGCGCTCGCGCGCCGTCTGCAGGTAGCTGAGGATCTCGGCGCGCGACGCGCCGCCGAACATGGAGCGCACCTGCGCGGGCGAGCCGGCCACCGCCTGTAGCAGCGCGCGCAGCCGCGGCCGCTGCTCGGGGATCTCCTCGTAGATGTGGTCGACGTCCTCGTCGGCGGTGCACCAGTCGATCATCGAGTCGACCGAGCAGTACTTGCGCGGCGTCACCTCGTTGGCCGGCGGCGCGCGCCGCGCCGCCGGGCTGCGCTGCGTCGGCGGCGGCGCCCGGTGCTCGGCGGCGATCGAGTCGAGCACGCGCTGCAGCCGCGTCTCGGCCGACGGGCGCAGGTCGCCGGACGGCGGCGCGTCGTCGTCGTCGTCGGCCAGCGGCGGCGGCGAGCTGCTGGGCGGCGGCGGCGGCGGCGGACTCGCCGGCGGCGGGGGAGGACTGGCGGTCAGCGGCGGGGCCGGCTGACCCGTCGGCAGCGGGGGAGCACTGGTGGGCAGCGGCGGCGGCGTCTCGCTGCCGTCGGACGACACCGACAGGCGACTGACGGAGGGCGACGACGGCGCCGCGACCTCCGCGGCCTCCGCGGCTGCCGGCGTCCGGTGCAGCGGCGGCACGCGAGGCGGCGCGTCGCCGGCCGGCGAGCCGACGCCGGCGCCGGGCACCTGCGGGATCGACACGGGCCGCAGCGGCGCGCCGCGGCCCCTGGCGGCCGTCGGTGGCCGGCGCCGGCCGAAGTCGGCGGCCGCCGGCTCGCTGATCGGGCCGCTGACGCTCAGCGGCGCGTCCGGCCGGAACGACGACAGCGACGCCGGCCGTCGCAACGGCGCCGCGCGCGTCGACCGCGCCGGCGCCTCGCCGGCGGCCGCGTCCGTCGGTGCCGCCGACCGCGCCGACGGCGCCTCACTCGCGGGCTGGGCCGGCGCTGCTCCGTCGACAGGCTGTGCGGTCGGCCCACTGGCGGCCAGCACCTGCGAGCCGGCCGCCGGCGGTGTCGGCGGTGTCGGCGGTGTCGACGGCGGCGGCGGTGTCGACGGCGGCGGCGGCGGCGGCGGCGGCTCGCGCGGCCGCGTCGTGTGCGCCCGGAACGAGTTGGACTTGACGATGTGCGACGGCCTGTCGGCGGACGCGGGGAACACGTCGTGCACGGACGCCCGGTGCGCCGGCATGTGCAGCCGCATCGTGTCGTTGAAGAGCAGCGCCTTGTTGGAGATCGGGGAGCCGGCCGGAGACAGCACAGTGCTGTCGGAATCTGCAAGCACGCACGGAGTCGCTCAGTTGCGTGGTAATGAATTAACGAATTAACGAATGAACGAATGAACACAATAACAAATAAGCAAATTAACAAATGAACAAGTAAACAAATGAACAAGTGAACAAATGAATAAATGAACAAATGAACAAATGAACAAATAAACAAATGAACAAATGAACAAGTGAACAAATGAACAAGTGAACAAATGAACAAGTGAACAAATGAACAAGTGAACAAATGAACAAGTGAACAAATGAACAAGTGAACAAATGAACAAATGAACAAATGAACAAATGAACAAGTGAACAAATGAACAAGTGAACAAATGAACAAGTGAACAAATGAACAAGTGAACAAATTAACAAGTGAACAAATGAACAAAGTGAACAAATGAACAAATGAACAAATGAAGAAATGAACGGATGAACGAATGAAGGAATATCCGGACAAACGAATAAACAAACGAATGAATGTATGAATGAATGAATGAATGAAAACATATTTCAAAAGCACCGATAATCAATATCACAAGCACACCATCAGTTGGCACTAACTGTAGATAACTTTTTCAAACATTGCTTGCATGCCGCGAGGAAGCTGGTGAGCATGGGATCGCACCATAGACATGCCACTGCTTTGGCGAAATAGCTAGTGTTGCGGAAGCTCAGCAGGCACTCTATTAGCATGTCTACCGGTTTGTCACATTCATATGCCGACTGTAGCTGCATTGACGGTTCTCCGAAGATAAAAGCGGCTTCATTTCACCGCAGCCAAGGCGCAAAAACAAATCTGCATTTACCGGCCCGCCACTAAATACGGCACGTGCAGCGCACTCGATCACCAGCGCAGTGTGCACGTGCACAGCGCGCGGCGAGCGTGCCCGGCGTGCACGGAGCCGCCGCGGCTGCTTTCTCGCGCGGAGAGGCGCGCGAGCGGGCTGCTAGGTCGCACTTCTGTCGGACCCGTGGCGCGACGGTGATCGGTTAGTGGCGCGGGCGGAGCCAGGTCGCCGACCACCCGCGGTGGCCGCAGCCCGCCGTGAATCACCGGGGATCAGGCGTGGAGGCGCGCACGACCGACCCCGGCTGACCCGACTCTGACCCGGCTCTGACCCGGCTCGCGGCCGGCTGCGAGCCGGCTCTCCGATCGCGCAGAGTCGATCCTCGCCTCTGGTCCACACTCTGCGCGATCGCAGCCTTGGCTCTGATCTGACACGTGAGCTGCGATCCGGCAGACTCGGCCCTACCTCCTGGCTCGTGCTCTCGCGTGGGCTCTGATGCGGGTCGCGACCCGACGTGACCCCGTGCGGCTCATCACCGCTCGCTGAGCCGACTCCGACCGCGACGCTGGTCTCAGTCCAGTTCTGATCCTGTCGGGTCGGACCTCGGCCCGCACGCACCGGACACGAATACCAGGTCAGGCCCCCGCCACAGCACTGGGCGTCCGCCCAGTGTAGGGCCTCAACTCTTCCACGTCCAGCAAAAACTTTGATTGCCAGACTGGATCGAACACAGGTCGTGGAATAGTTCATACACAGTGTGATGTCTGGACCGCCATAATTTTACGACCGAATCTGAAAGCTGGAATCCCAGTTAATTAGTCAGTTATTGGTTGGTGGCCATATCCCTCTTATCCTCCAAGTACCTATCTTCATCTTCATACCCGTACCCGTCTGCGTCTCCATCTCTCTTCCTCTCTCACGCTCTCGCTCTCTGTCTCTCTTTCTCTTTCTCTCGACGATTCTTCCTCTCTCTAAGCGATTCTTCCTCCTCTCTCTCTCCATCTTCCCTGTAACGCTCACTTTTCTCGTTTAATTTTTTTCCAGTGATTTTAAATGGTTTATGTGCAACCTTCTTGATTTCAGTTGGCAATGAATCCCAGTCATCTACAACCCACCAATGGTGCGCGGCGTATTGAAGGACTGAGTAATTTCCTACAGGGACTACAGGGATTCATACAGGGAGAGTCACGCGAAGCGAATGAAATTCAAGGCATCCAGCATCTGCTCTAACAACACCACCGAACAGTTGTTTGGGCCATAATGTACCAAGAGCGACCTCAGGGATGGAGCCAATCGTGACGGTCAGTGAGCTAGTGACAGCCGTTTGCTTTACGCTGCACGCTTGTGGCTTAGTTACCCGAACGAAGAATCAACAAGGTGGACACGGTAGCCGCACCCAAGAGCCGGTGGAATCACATCACCCGGAAGCGCACATTTCCGGCGTGCCAGCGAACCAAACGTGCCGGTCACGGGCACGTCTCGGCTTACCTCATCGCTGCTGAATGGCATCGTAAGCGTTCCGCGTAACATTGTAAACGTCCCACTCGGCATCCAATTGTTCGGCGGGTTCGTGCGTCACGCCACGTCACGTGGGAGTCGCGGCCGGCGAGCCGAGCGGCAAAGGCGCTCGCTACGAGCGAAAAACACGCCGAGTCCGGCAGCCGCCCGCCCCGCACATACTGACGGCCCAAACATCGCGTGTTCAACTTTCGGAATGGCTCGCCGCATGCCCGGCCGTCGCGCAGCCGGGGACAAGTGCACCGCCCGGGCGGCTCATCCACCGCGAGCCCGGCGGCCCAAGCACTCGGACCCTGTCGCCTTCGCGATGGCCGGCGTTCGCTCGAGAGCGCCCGGAATGGCCGGCCCTGTGGCGGCGCTGCCGCCCAAGGTCCTGACGACGGGCCGACTGGCCGGCCGGCCGGCGCAGCCAAGGTCGAGCCGCTCCCTGCAGTGGTGCGCGTTGCAGGGCAGGCGACCGTCACTCCGCACGCCGGGGGCTGAGGTGCGCTGACAGGCGTGACGCGGCGCAAGGACGGCGGTACGGCACCGCCCACCGCCCCCGCCCCCGCCCCCGCCCACTGGCCGCCGGCGAGGGTGGTGCCCGGCGCGGCGCCGCCCGGGCGGGCGCCAGCGGCGGTCCGGTCCTCGCCGCGCGCTGAAGCGGCTCCGGACAGACTGCTCGGGCTCGGGCTCATGGCAGACTGCCCGGGCTCCGGACAGACTGCTCGGGCTCCGGACAGACTGCTCGGGCTCATGGCAGACTGCCCGGGTTCCGGACAGACTGCTCGGGCTCCGGACAGACTGCTCGGGCTCCGGACAGACTGCTCGGGCTCCGGACAGACTGCTCGGGCTCCGGGGTTGTCATACGTGATGCTTCTCGTTTAACTGATCAATTTTATTTAGTTTTCCACTTCGAAAATCTTGGGACGTTCATGTCTCACAAAAGGTGATTTCGCGACGGTTTTTAATTACCATTTAGGCAATGCGATGTGCTTTTCCTATACATGTTTGTGGATTTATATCAAACGTAAAACTTATTTCGTGGCAAAGTTTGGACGCCGGATATGCATAGCTCGATATAATCACTGGACTAATTTACTGGTAACCAAGGAAAGAAATAAACTGCATCACTTGATGCGTGATGCGAGCTGCCACCGATGGGCTAGCCATGCACTCGAGACGGCTGTGGAATTATGCGAACAATTGCAGAGAAAACGGCTCATAAATCCGATTTTGTTGGCTGGTGCGACTATATCAGCTCTCAACACTCAGCCACTGCTGACAACCTCCGTTTACAGCCAGTGCTGACGTGGCGAGTTCCCGCCTCATCGGCTGGGGAGCCGCCCACAGTGCGGGACTTCAGCGGAGCGCACACCACGAGACGGTGGACACACTGGAGCACTGCGGAACTGCGACCGCCTCCGCGCGCTGCCACAGCGGGAAATTGGCGCTCAACTTAAGTGGGCCACCGGTCAGCGGGAGTCAGCGCCGCCGCCGCATTTGTAATCCAAATAATCAGACGATATTCACGAGTGACTACTGTGTGACGTCACTGATAGCCGGTTGTGTGGCGTGACTCGCGATCGGCGACATAGCAGTATCTGTGGCAACAATGCTGCTGCGCCAATAATGTAATTAGAATGCTCTGCTTGAGCCGGGAACGTACTGAGGTGGGTGCGCAGTGGAGCCTGCCGTAATTTGTTCACGCCTGTCATCAGATGTCTGAAACCATTCCATTGCAGTTGACATAATTTTGGGCATGGACGTTCAGCGTTGTCAGTGCTCGCGCGCATTCGCATTCCGATAGCTGGTGGAAAGACAAGGTGATCGATTGCCAACTGGCGGAACAAATGGACCAGCAGATCAATATGCAAATTCAGAAAACGTAGCAAATTTATATCCAAGGAACAAATATGCAAAGCAAGATGTGTGCAGATAGTCTGCACTGGGAATTGGACTCGTGCATCAGCAACAGGATGCCGAGCCAGAATGCGCCCTCATCCTACCACAGGTCTACATAAATCAGCTCCAAGCTTGCCGAAGCCATGACGTCACGGTCCGAAGCGGCTGCAGGCTGCCGAACGGTGACGTGTTGAACGTCGCGATCTTGGCCCGATTTGTACAGTCCGCACCGGCTCAGTGGGCCATTCCCGACAGATTTGATATGCAAGGGCGGATCCAGAACTGGTTTGGTGGGGGCAATGTCAGAATATTTTCTACGATTTCGAAAACTGCAGATTAGCTTTCCACTTGCCCAGTCTGGGTGGGACAATATTTAGGTAAAAGCATGCTTTATGCTAGAGAAAATTAATCGCGATGTGAAATGTCGGCGACAAGCGGCCTATTGGAGAGGCTATGACCCCTGTGGCACTCCTTAGATCTGCGGGTGCAACTAGAAGAGTGTCACAATCGAAAGGTTCGAGTCTCACCTGTCGCCACTCTTCGTCCGCAGCCAATCGGCGCGTGAGAGATTGGCGACGCTACATGGATCAACGGCGCGTCGTGAGCAACGGCGATCAAAGTGTCGTAAAGCCAACCACCATCTGCACTGTTGACCTACTTACTGAAACGTGTGTGCCTCTGAATGCACCTCTGTACCAATCTACCTCTGTACCTCTGTACCTGTGCTGTAAATTGCGTTGCCCGAGCGTCGTTACCTTCTTTAGGTGTCCCGTGTCAGATTGCCCGTGTCTATGCTGATGTCCCTGACGGACTCCGGCACCTCTGACGTCTGTTCTGCCGTACCACCGCCTCTCAAGATGTCCCTGCCGGACCTCGCGCCCTGACCACATCCCTCACCGGTCCCCCACCGGTCCCCCACGACACAGGCGAGATCCTGCCAAATGCGCAGGCAGAGGCGAGCGCCGACGGTGCCGGACACCTCCGCTCGGGAGATCTGGCCGCGGCGCGGGGCGGCCGGCGGCGAACAATGCCCGAGTGACGTCACCGCCGGAGCGGTCGGAACGGGGTCAGGCTGAGGTCGCCACGCGAGGCGGACGTGAGACGGCGGACGCGTCACGCGCCGACGCGTCACGTGCCGTCGCGTCACGCGTCACGCGCCGCACGTCCGGCGTCCGACGGCCCCGTCCGACGGAGACACGCGGGCGAACAAGTCTGCGTCGCCGACGACGACGAGACGTTCTGGTCTGTTCTCTTTGGAACAGTTGGTTGGTTATTGGTTTTGCGACACATTGACCGTTGAGTCATTCAGCATCGCCAATCTCTCACGCTGATTGGTTGCGGGCGAAGAGTAGCGACAGGTAGGATTCGAACCCACAACCTTTCGATTGTGAGACGAGCAACTTACCCCTAGACTACTCGTTTGGAACTGTTGTCGACCGCCATGGACTAGGTGTGTATTGTTTTGAGGCATCGCAGACTTAGGGGACTGCCTGTGGGGCTTGTAGCACTGCTGCGAAGCTCGCGTAGCAGTTCACATAAACCCCTTTGACAGGAACCATGCGCTATTGGAGCTACTCCACACTCTGTACACTACCAAACGATCAAGTGCACAACATGTGCGAAATCCACGCGTAAGAGAGGGCGCATGCATGTTGGTTCGGTACCTCATACGTCGCAACATTATTTCTAACCCCAACGCAATCCCCAGCTATTGCGATCTCCCCAGCCCATGCACCCCTCCCCACCCCCGCCTAGCCAGTGGCACTGGCGACGCTGCCGTCAGCTGCTGGTGGTGACTGTCGCGCAGCTGTCGCGGGCAGACGTGGACCGCGTCTGCTGCACTGTCGCGGCGTCACGTCACGCCTGCGTCACGGACCGTGACGCGGATCGGCGCCGTGTCCAAACAAGCCGGCCGTGCCGACGGCCGCCGTGCAGGTGCCGAGTCACGTGTTTGTGTCAGCTGAGGGCCGGTCCGACGCGTCTGTCGCTGCCGACTTTCCCTACCATCTCCCATGCATGCTCCCACCCCACTCCCACTCCCACTTCCACTCCCGTTGGAACTTCCACTTCCACTTGCACTCCCACCGCCACCCCACTCCTACTCTCACCCCTACTTCAGGGACGAGTGGTCTAGGGGTAAGTTGGCCGTCTCACAGTCGAAAAGTTGTGGGTTCGAGTCCTACCTGTCGCTACTCTTTGCCTGCAACCAATCGGCGTGAGAGATTGGCGACGCTACATGACTCAACGGTCGACGTGTCGTAAAACCAATAACCACCACCACCACCATCACCCCTACCTCACCCACACTCCCGTTCACACATCTATTCCACTCCCGCTCCCTTTCCCACTCCAACTTCCACTCACACCCCACCCATCCCCCCCCCCCCCCCCCCCCCCCCCCCCCCCCCCCCACGCCCAACCCCACACCCGCCCCACCCCACCCCCGCCCCACCCGCACCCCACCCCCACGCCCGATCCCACACCGCCCCACCCACCCCCGCCCACCCGCACCCCACGCCCGCTCGCCGTCCGCCTCTCTCCGGCGTCCCCAAGGCTGCCGTGCCGCGAGGTTGGCCGCACTGGCCCACCGCTGTGCCCGGCACGGCCGGCCGCCAGACGGCCGCCTCACGGCCGCAATCAGATGCCGGCGTCGATCCGCGCCGGCGCCGGACCGCCTGTAAAATTAGCCACAGTACGTGCATCGTGACAGAGTGGCCATTGTCACGCCAAGACAAATACGCTGTGGAAAGCGCGCCGTGCGGCGTGTTCCCCGCTCGAAAGCTGGACGCCGCAAACAGCGCGCGGTCTCGCGATGTTCGGAAGCGCGGATATGGTGATAATTCATCTGTCACTCCACGGGCGGTGGAATGCTAATCGCCGCACAGATTGGGATGGTGTGCACTGGTATTCGACACAAACAGGTGCAAAGCCAGTCGGAGCACAAGGCATAGCTTTTCTCTACTGGTCGAGTATTAATGCTAATTAGCCTGCGGAGCTTGGGCATGACCTTGCTTTACTTGGACACGGTTAGATTTAGAAAAAAAACATTATATTTACGGTGATCAGCGACAAAAGCAGCACTTGACTGCAATGCGGCTGTAAATCATCACCTGAAATTGTCGAACACTTTAGGAAAATATGCCCTGTGCCTTTCCGTAATGCACTTTCCGCGTATAATCCATGCTACCGTTTGTCATCACCGCTGCTTGTGAAGACAACAGTTTTATTGGTTTGACTTCTCAGCTGGATTCAGCGCGACGCAACATGAAACCACTCCGGCACAAACGGCATCACGCCATGCATAGGCTATGGTTCGGCAGCTGCTGCTGCCACATCGCCCACGACCAATGCAACACCAGCCTAGTCCACATCATGTTCCTCGCTCGGGCTGAGATCGGCAGCACCACGCCGGCGGCGGTTTTCCACCGGCTGGAGGGGACGAGTGGTCTAGGGGTAAGTTGCTCGTCTCACAATCAAAAGGTTGTGGGTTCGAGTATCACCTGTCGCTACTCTTCGCCCGCGACCAATCTGCGTGAGAGATTGGCGACGCTACATGACTCAACGGTCGATGTGTCGTAAAACCAATAACCAACCAACCAACCACCGGCTGGAGTCGGACATCTGATCAGCTGACCGCCCGTCGCGCGGTTCGCGACCCGTTCTAATCGCCGCATAAAGACCGCACCGGCACCCGGTGACTTGCAAATTAGCCGGACACCGCGCCCACGGGGTGGTAACGGACGCCCCACGGCCGAGCCGACCGCCACCTGAGCAGCACGTGACCGTCCCGATGACGGCCCCGGCGCGTGGTCAATGCGCACCGCCCGGCCTGAATGGCCGCCGCCTCGGTCCGCCGGTTTCCAATCGAACTCTGTCGCAGCACGTGGGATGGCTCTCTTATGCTGCAGGGCCGCACGGCGGGGCGCTGCCGTTGTTGTGGCTGTTCATAGCTGCGGCTACCGGTGCGACCGTTGCCGTCGTGACGGCGAACTCGCGAGGCGATACCCGGCATTAATGTCGTGTGGATGTCTGGCTGCTAATTAAGTTAATTAGTGCTGGATGCAGGGGTGATTACTTCACTCCTATCACGACTTTTACGTCCACGGCAGTCGACTAATTAATGCCGACGTTTGATACGCTTTAGTGTCTGCAGCACCACAAGTGTTAGTTATTTGGGCTTTAGGGCACATCGACCATGCTAATCATACAGCGCCCAGCATCACCTCAACTGCGTATTTATGTGTGTGAATGATATACAACATCGTTTAGTACGCGACAAATATCACCGCTGAAGCTTTAAAAAAATCCAGTTCTACAACGACTTAGTTTGTCAATTTATATTTGAGAAAATTTTAATACTCTGCACATTGTTGCACTTGTGGATTAATGTTTCTTAAAATATGAGGCAACTTAGCTGTATACAGCTCGCAATGATACATTTTCACCATTTTCATAGATCTTTTCGTATCTAATCCATAACATTGAACTGTAGCTTAGCCCGTTTTCCTGATTAGTTTGTTCAATGGATCAAAGGCTGATCAAAGACTGCTGCAGCGTGCATTCTGCCCGCAAATCATTCGAAAGCGTCACAATATGACAACCCTAGGTGGGAATTTCCGCCAAGGTTTCCTGGTCATGCTGTCACTTACAGAGTCCAACAAAGCGGCGGAGTTAATTAGCAACACAAAGGTTGCCAAGCGGAACGGTGAAATCTCCACAAAGATTACCAAGCAGGACGGTGGAAAGTCATTATCTAGCGTGGTGATTCTGATCTTCAGCTACCTGTGTCACGTACAGAACTGAAGAACGAGCAGGGGATAGTGGGCAGTGAACGGCCAACGTGCTGGTCAGTGACCGGTGCACCAATTAAACGTGAGCGATGATCAGCCGCAAGCACGAGCACGGCCAAAACGAGGAACTGGAAATGAATCCCGAACGTTAATCGTCAGCAATATGCCAGCATCAACAACGCGCACGGAGCGATGAGGCTCGAACACGAAGCGATCATCGGTTGATGGCGGTCGTAATGCTGTGAACACAACGCAGCCGTGTGCAGGTCACGCCCGAGCCGTGCGTGACCCGAGCTGACCCCGCCGCCGACGTCGACCCGCTCCGACACGATATTCGGCCGGACGTGTCGGAGCGGCGCAGACGGCGGGGCGCCCGGCGTGCGCGGCCCCCAGGTCCGCCGCCGAGAGGCGGAGAGGCTCGCCGGCGTCGGGCGCACCCCCGCCGCGGCCGGCTAACGAGACTGGCGACCGGGGACGGCCGACCCCCCGACAGGCCGCGCTCGTGTTGCGGCGCGCCGAGGTCGCGCGCGGGTCACCGTCGCGGGTCACCGTCGCGGGTCACTTTCTCCGGTCCGCCGCCGTCCGTGTGTCGCGGCGCACGGAGACACCCCGCTCGCCGCGCGCGCGCATTCCGAACGGATCGGACGTGTGCGGAGCGGGGCCGGGCGGGGCAGTCTGATTGGTTTGGTTGTTTTACGACACATCGACCGTTGAGTCATGCAGCGTCGCCAATCTCTCACGCCGATTGGTCGCGGGCGAAGAGTAGCGACAGGTGAGACTCGAACCCACAACCTTTCGATTGTGAGACGAGCAACTTATCCCCAGACTACTCGCCCCCCGGACAGTCTGATGAGCAGCCGTCTCAGTCAGCCAGGGGCGACTGCCGCCAGCCGACGGAGCTACAAATTGGGCCGCGTCGACTGCCGTGCATAGGGCCGAGGAGCCCAAGGCACTGCCAGATGATGAATTGGAGCTCAGGGCCGCGTCGACTGTCGTGCGTAGGGCCGAGGAGCCCAAGGCACAGCCAGATGATGAATTGGAGCTCAGATGGGCGCGTCGACCGTCAGGGTCGTTTTCAGAGGCGGAGAAATAGACATCGGCAGAGACAAGGGCAGAAATAGGAACTTCAGCATGGATGCATACGGGGATACCGAGGGAGACGGACTGCAAACGGTACATACAGTGGCAGAGACGGGGCAAGACGAAGATGGAAACTGAGACGGAGACAGATACAGCGATGGATTTAGACTGAGTGATTGAGTGAGTGCATGTGTGTGTGGAGGGAAGATATAAATAGAGGGAAAACGGAAGAGATAGAGAGAAATAGAGAGTTGATTGATTGATTATTTGGGCTTAGGGGCGCATCAACTGCTACTGATTATGCAGCGACCAGAGAAAGAGAGGGAGAGAGAATAGAGAGAGAGAGAGAGGGAGAGAGATAGAGATGATGTGGGAGGGAGGAAGAGGGTGGTGGCGTCCGTCGCGGTGCCGCTGACCATCGGCCGGCGGTGGCGCACCGTGCGGAAGCGACGCCACCACTGCCCAGTTTCCCCCTATCGCGGACAATGCAATCGGCGCCAGATCGGCGGCGATTGTACACTAGGCGGCGCGAGCGCGGCGGCCGGATGCGCGACGCCCGCTCCAGTTGCGGCCGCGCCCCCGTCGGCCGCCGCGCGTCGACCGGAGAAAGCGGCCGGCGTTGATCTGCGCGCGACCGGTCCCGCAGGACTTGCGAGCCGACGAGATCCCGAGCGCGAGTTCATCGGTCGCGTCGGTGGCGCCGCTCCGACTGCGCGTTCTCACGCCGACGGCGCAGGCGGCGAGACCGGACCGCGCCGGCCACGCCGCAGTTTGACACCGGCGCGCCAAGAGAGCGCGCTGCGATCGCGCCGAACAGTGCGGCACCGAGGCGGCCGAAAAGAGCACCGAAAGCGCCCGTCCACGGACGGGATAGCAGCTCAGTGCCCATAGAAAGCTGCGATTTCTCGTCAAAGCGGAAGCTGCCGAGAAACTCGTCCCATATTTAGAGCCAGGTATGTGTAGCTACGAGTCATTTATTCGGCAGCAACACCGTGTAATCGTCTCCTTATGTCCGGCTTTATTTAGACAATCGCCCGTTGTGTGCCCAACAAGCTGATGGAGAACGCACTAATTACAACACTTAAGGCCAACGACCTTGATCTTATCAAGTGAAGTGGCAGAACTGCCGCAGGCGTAAGCCGACAGGGTTCGTGAGAAGTGAAGTGTAGGCAAAACCGCTACCGGCAGGAGCGTTCTGCAAATATCCTGAACACGACTGCGAAGTCACGAGCCGTCTGTTCCGGACGTGGCCGTGCTGGTGATGGCCTCAAGGCCGCTCCATGTACCACTGACCTCGCCGAACAAAAAACGAAACGAGTCCAAGCAAACAGACAGACAATGAGGCATTATTTCCGACCCTAATGGGTTCATTTCTCTTCCGCGACATGAACGATGCCTGATAAATGAATCGCTTCGGGTAAAAGCTGATCGTTACATGCCGGAGCGTTTGACCCCCACGAATCGTGAAGCCGCTGACGAAGTGGGGTCAACCGCGACTTCAGCCATACATGTCTACGCTTCTGAAAGGTCCGAGTAACCGAGCGATATATTTACTGGGGTGCATTATTCGGGTTTAGGGGCGCATCGACTGCGTCGTTCATGCAGCTGGGGTACATTACTATAATTACTATAGAGTATGTATCCCCAATAGCATCATCAGCTATAATAAAATATGCGCACACAATACACTTGGTACAGTGGATTTTGATCAGATTGCTTCTGTTGTACTCTGGTTTGGCCATACTAGCGCCATGGCTTGATATCCCTGCGATATATTTGGAATAACTGTTCCTTTGTCCCTCTTGTGTGAATCTTGCCAAAACTAAATGACGCAAAAATAACGGAAACGATCGTGGTAGGATCAGATATAAACCAACACCACCGCCTAAACCACCAACACCCCCGCCTACACAACCACCTACACCTCCACCTAAACACCAAACCACCGTATACACCACCCCGTACACAACCAACACAACCGCCTTTACAACCACATACACCACTGCCTACACCACCGTATGCACCACTGCCTACACCACCGCATGCACCACTCCCCACACCACCGCTACACCACCTACACCATCGCCTACACCCACCGTATGTGGCGACGCTGACGTCGGAAGCGCGCCACTCACCGTATGTGGCGATGCTGACGTTTGCGGTGCGCCACTCGCCGTTCTCGCCGATCTCGATGGCCACCGTCGACCCGCTGACGGTGACCTCGCCGGCCGAGGCGGCCCGCGCCGTCGCCGCCTCCGTTACGGAGCCGTTGGCGTACTCGGCTTCCTCCTGGCCGGCCGCGGCCACGTCCTCCGGTGGCGCCGCGTCCCCGGCCGGCGCCGCGTCGTCCGGAGGCGCGGCCGCGTCGCCGGCGGCGGGCCGGCTGACGCGGTCGTACACGTCGGTGATGACGCGCACGATGTCGCGCCGCTTGTCGGACGTCCGCTTGTCGAGGCTGTCGTGCGAGCGGAAGTGGACGCGCTTCTGGCGCTGCAGCAGCAGCGGCGCGGCGCCCGTCACGGCCGCGTACTCGCACGAGCTGGTGTCCGTCTCCGAGCTGGTGTCGGGCGCCGGCGTCTTCTTCAGGATCGACTTCACCTGCAGGATGTCGCTCATGGTGATGAGCATCTGCGGCCCGGCGCCCGGCTGCCGCGCGGCCGCGTCGGCTGGCCGCGGCTCGGCGCCGTCCGCCTCCTCGGCGGCGGCGGTCTTCTTGCGCCGGGGAGGCTTCAGCGGGGTGTCGCTGCTCGGTGGTGGTGGAGGAGGTGGCGGCGGTGGTGGAGGTGGAGGTGGGGGAGGTGGTGGAGGTGGAGGAGGCGGAGGAGGAGCTGACAACGGTAAAGGCGTCGCTACAGGAGAGGGCATCGCCACCGGCTTGGGCACCTTCGGCAGCTCTCCGCTTTCGACACTGGGGGTGCTTCGCTGCGTCAGCCGTACGCTAGAGGAGCCAGCCTGAGATAGCTTGGCCAGCCGGGAGCCGGACAGCGCCACCGGCGGCGTGGGCGGACGTTGTGGCGCCACCTCCACTCTGCTCTCCTTGTCGGGCCGGGTCCGCTCCGGCTCGCCCTCCTCGGCGCTCCACTCGTCCTCGGAGAGAGACGACGAGCCGGAGTCGGGCGACACGCCGCCGCTCTCGACCTGCTGGGTAACCTGCGGCGCCTTCTGCGGCACGCTCTGCGGCACCTTCTCCGGCTCCGGCAGGAACGAAGTCATCGGCGACGTCACCATGGTGGGCGGCGGCGGCGGCATTGGCGGCGTCGGCGGCGTCGGCGGCGTCGGCGGCGTCGGCGCGGCCGGCGACACCGGACACGGCACCTGCAGCAGGGCGCGCCGCTTCTGCGTCACCTCCTCGCGCGCCAGGTAGTTGTTGTCGATGCTCTCGTTGGGCGACACCCACGACGCGTGGTAGCCGTGGCCGGCCGGCGCCCAGCCGAGCTCGATGGCGCGCGAGTAGCCGTTGCGCAGGCGGCCCTCCACGCGCGGGATGGCGTAGACGCCGGTCGACGGCGCCGGCGAGCCGTGCCGCTCGCGACTCTGCGAGCGCGGCCGCTCGTACAGCTCGCCGTCGGAGGTGCCGAGGCGCGCGCGCCGCATCATCACGTACGGGTCGAGGTACTGGTCGGGCGCGGCGCGCGAGCGCGCCTTCACGCGGCGCACGGTCATCCGCTCCGAGCCGCACCGCTTGCACGCGCTCTTCCGGCGTCCGCGCACGCTGTCCATGAGCGACTTCTTGCAGGCGCAGCCGGCGGCCGGCGGCGGCGGCGGCGGCGCCAGCGGCACCGGCACCGGCACCGGCACGGCGTACTCGACCGGCGCGTACGTCTCCCACGGGTAGACGAGCGCGCCCGGCTGCAGCGGCGCCTCGAACGCGCGGCGCGCCGACTGGCGCGGCGGCGGCGCGGCGCGCACCGACACGGTGCCGAAGTGGCGCACCACGGGCGCCGCGAACTGCGCCGGCAGACGGCGCGGCTGGTCGGCCAGCCACGCCTCGGCGTAGCGCATCGACCTGGCCAGCGACGGCGGCGGCAGCGCGTCCCGCGGCGGCTCCAGGTACTCGGCCGGGTAGGCGCGCGGCGCCGGCCGCACCAGCTCGCGCAGGTTGCGGTCGTCGGGCCGGCTCTTCTTGCCGAACTTGAGCCAGTCGGCGAGCGACTTCTTGGCGCGCTGGTGCGCCGAGGAGTGCTCCTGCAACCCAGGAAGGAAGCTGGTCACATGTCGGGTAGGTACGTCACAGGCTACCGTACTTTACAGCGGGTTAAACTGACAGTCAAATTGAACGCAGTTGACGTAAGAGCTTACGTTAGGCAGCCCATATCCTGATGAACGGAAGAAAACATCAACAGCATGCTTCACATTCATGATGACCCACTGGAATATGGGGAGCGTCGACGACGAGGTCGCTGGGGGTTCATTAGCGTCACATATAAGGCGCGAGTGAAACCAAGCAAGACATCGAGTCCCATTAAGTCACCGTTGGGCGTCATCCCGTGCACGGCGCAGCCGGCGCGGCCAGCACGCCCAGCCGGCCTCAATCCGCGCGACCGGGGCGGACCGGGTCTCCGGCTGTGTGTGTGTTTTCTGGGCCGATCGGCGGGCGGCACGGCGCCGGCTGCCGGCGGCGGGCCCGGCTCCTCTCCAGCTGGACCGGTTGCAGCTGGGCGGCCGTCGGCGGCGCGGCCGTAACTGGGTCGCCTGGCAGCGGCGGTCAGCGGCGGCGGCGGCGGCGGCGGCGGGCGGCCGGCGAGCCGCTGTTGCCGCGCGCGCGCGCGCACCAACCGCCGGCGCGCGCACCGCCGTCGCTGCAGCGGACGGCCGTGGGCGAGCGGCCGCCTGCGACTAGCTGAACATAACCCCGGGTCGTGTCAACGCCGGCCGTGTGAGTACGCGCGTGCAACGGCGCCGCGTCCGGTGCGGCGCCGGCCGCAAAGTGGTCACGACCCATCGAAAGTGGTCACTATTCGGCCGGAAATGGCGCGTGATGGAGCGGAATTGGTCGTGCGCGGCCGCAATCGTCTTCACCCGGCCGCCCGAAGGCGGCGCCCGCGAGCGGAAACGACGCGCACTCGAAATTGATTCACTCCGACCCGGCGCCGGCGTCGTCGAGTGCGCTTTGTCGACGGGCGTCGCGGCGGCGCTCCGCGTCACGAGCGGCGCTCGTCGTCACGGGTCAACGACGGCGCGCCTCACGACCGGCCTGGTGCGTGGCGTCACGCAGCCGGCCCGCGCCGGTGGAGCCGGCGCCAGCACACTGGCCACCGGGCAGCCGCACTGTTCTCGTCTCGCAGGCCGTGTCCGCGATCGAGCGACAAGCGCGGGGACGATCGGGTCCGCGTCTGCAGCGGGTCAAGTCGAGTCGGCCGGACAGTGCGCTGGCCGTGGGAAGTGAGCAGCTGCCGCCAACGCCACAGTCGCGGAACACCGACAGGTGTTGGTGAACGTTACGAGGACTGCATGGTCTTCACTGTCACGTTGACTACATGCATGGTGCGGTGGTGGCTGAACCGAGCGTCAATGACGGCAGCTGCAGATCCAGGGAACGCTTCCAGCGCCACCAAGAGCCATTTTGTCAACTTTTTGTCATGCAACGTCCATGCATGCACAAAGACCATGCGTCCATGCAATATGTTATGTCTTCGTGGTGTTATGTGTATGTTGGGTTAGGTTAAATATCAAACTCGTCAAAAGTTGTGGGCTCAATGATCAATCATGGTCGATGCGCCTCTAAACTCCAATCCATCAAAAGTTGTGGAGAGCGTCCCTCTCTTCCCCTCCCCTGCCGCTACGCTCATGCACGCGACGTTTCAAGGCAGCTTCGCATTGGGGGAACCAGCCAGGTGCCGGCGGGACCGCCCCAGAACCCCGACGGAGGCTGCGCGGGACAGTGGCGATGATCCAGGCCGGCCGCCAAGATGAGCAAACAAATTCCTGGTTCGGCCCGCGGCGGCATTGGCGCCTCGAGTGGCACCAGGAACCTCCGAATGACGGAGCGATCTATGTGAGTGCACTGGCGGAGGTGTGATGCATGGGCAGGAAGCGAGTGGTTGTGATAAACAACGGTTAATAGGTCAGGGGAATTAAATTATCACGCTACTGCTGGAAACGCACCTCAGCCGAACTTCGTCACCATTTTCGTGGACTTGTATACACATGTCGGTGTGGAAAATAAGCGACTGAATAGCAAAGAGGGAATTACTCAACTGATCAATAGTTGTTTTTGTTCTAATCAAGGCTATCCGAGTAGAATACTTCATTCGTGTGCAAAACTAAAAGAACGAATAACAAATGGAACCCAAAGATCACGGGCAGGACCGCTCAAGAACATCAATCTACAAATCAACGGCACAACCAAGTGTGACTTTCAGATCAGCGCAGCGTGACAGTCCACCCTGGTCGACAGCTCTTCTCTGCGACTTCCCGAGCACTGGGACCTCATACGCCGTACTGGCCGGCGGCCGCACCGTGCAACCCGCCACACCCGGCGGATGTCACGAGGAAGCGGCCATCAGCATACAAACGCTGGCTCGGCAGCTTGGCGCGTCGCATCAGGAACTGCGCCGCGGCGGACGGCGACGGGTGAGCTTGAGCATACACACCCATGATTTGGCTGCCTAACTTGATGCTAAAGGCACCGCCAGCAGCTAACTGAGTTGCACCACAACGCGCGTAAACTTCAACTTCCTTTTGCCAAGAAATCCGTAAATTCGCCGGGTCATTCGTGTCCAATCCCACGACTTCATCGCCGGTATACTCGCTCGCGACATCACACGATAATACAGTGATGACGAATCACGTGTCGGGCTACGCAAAGCACTGCTCGAGATCAGGCTTCCGGTTTCAGCTCAAAGTTGGTGTTCTATTCACACCGAGCGGCGATCACGAGACCGGCCGTGGGCCGGGCGGGTCCGTCGCGTCGCATACGTCGCCTCGCCCGTAGGTGTGTGCCGCCAGAGACGCACCGAGGTTCGTGACGTGACGGGGAGTGGGTGCCCTCCCACTCGATCGGGTGTGCTGCCCACCCGTGGCACGTGCGGGCAGCACGTGCCGACCGTGGTGACCTCTCAGACTTCGACGCCGCTGTTGGCGGACGCAGATCACGGCGCTGTGACATGAACCGGGCCGACCCGTTCAGTGTGTGTATGATTTGCTTAGGTGCGAGTTCAGTGTGTGTGTGATGAGTTTAAGGCGCATCGACCATGGTAGCGCCCATAACAGAACAGAGAACTACTTAGTCAGAGCCATGTCCTTGTGTTGTGGTTGGGTGGCTGGTTTTTACTGACCTGAATATATTTTCAAAAATCACATTTTCCTAAAGTATCGACACACCTTTCACCTTTCCTAAGCAGTCCGAGTCGTCTCGAAGGAGACTGGGGAATGTCCTGTCGGTTCCAAGGTACTGGGCTCTCCCCTGTGCATAGTGTTGACACGTGAGAATGTGATGTACCGTTAGTGGATAATTGCATCGTGGGCACACTGGCTTGTCTTCATTCATGAGGAGGCGGCAGACCGACCCGCCCAGCTCCGTGGTCGGCTCAGACACGAGCCGACCTGCTGGCCAGACAGATGCTCAGCTGTCTTCGCCCGGCGCATAGGATGGAGAAATTCCGTGCACATTCTAGGTTCGACGAATAGACGCGACAGTCGGGAGCAGTGGGAACGATTTCTACCACCAGATACATTCCACGACGCTCATTCTGCTACACTGTTCATTCCGACACATTCTGCCGTGTCACACAGCACACGATGTCGGCATGTTCCGTCGCGGTCTGTCAATTGGCACACCGGTCTGAGCGGTGCCAAGTGGCACACGACTCGAACAGGAAGTGCCCGCACGCTCACGCGTGCATGCTGAGTTCAGCCGAGTGGCACACTACCCAAACGGCTAGACGACGCACAGGTCACCGAGGCCTGGGCCGGACCGCGAGCACACGCTACGGCCAGCTTCAATCGGCACGCGCAGGCACACACTCGCCCAGTCGTGCAAATATGATCGGTGCCCCGGTGCTTTCGCAGCCGGGTGTAAAATGACTCGCGATGGAGACAAATTATGCGCAGTTTTACGGATGGTGGCAGTGCAATTGTCATGACTTTGTTTTCTTGTCGAATTTCCTTCGCACTTCGGTCCGTGATTGAACTGTTTTTCAACGTTGATATTCTTTGTCTTGTGGTAAACATTGCAAACGAAGGGAGATGGGATATTTATTTTACATATTCCAGGCAATGTTTCAGTTGGTAGACATTTACCACATTCGCTCAGCAGAAGAAGCCCATATTCTACCTCTGTCACCATCTCCATTTTACATTCCCATCTTCTGCTTCTGTTATCAAACAGCAATAGTCATTAAGTATCTACTACTTTCACCGATCCCTATGTCCTATAATGAACTTCAAACTAAATGCGTATCGTTGAGCCTAATTAAATATATTACATAAGGGATAAAGAATAAAAAATAAAAAAAAGGAATAAAAAAAAAAAAAAAAAATTATTTTTTTAAATTTCACCCTTCAAAATAAATCCTTCGAAAAATAAACTGTGCATACCTTGTAAAAGGACGGAGCTGCTGGCAGGCGACAGGGTTAAATCATGGAAAATATGTTCTCAATTCCGACGACATTTACCTGAATTTACAACTCGTCCACGACGATGTGAACAACAGTTTTATGCACGTGCCTGAATTAAGTTGCAAAGCGAAATTCCAGCTTTCAAAACTGATCACAAAAACAGCCCTGTAATGAAGGTGGTTCCTCACACAAAAACTTGCTGGGGATTAATACTCGTGAAATGTCTTATTTTCACTTCAGCTTCTGAGTTTTCAAGACACAAGTCACAGTATGTGCCATGCCACCCTAATGGTGGTGGACGTCGTCAGAAATAGGGCCCATCAGGGTAGTTAGTTATTAGGGCTTTAGGGCGCATCGACTACATTGGTCATGTAGCGCCCATAACAATACAACTTACACGTCGATATATCACACATCCTAGCTAGTTAAGCTTGCATAATAATAGTTGACACAACGAATCGTACATAAAATCAAATATGGCAACATTCAACATTTTCAACTTGGTGCATATATTACTGAAAATGATATTTCAGTAATATATGCCTCTCTTCAGGCTCTCTTCCAGAATCCAGGCTCTCTTTACCCATCAGGGTAAGGGAGCCTGGATCCACCCGACGACCCGTAGCTGCAGGACCAGATGTGTAGACGTCGTTTTCAGATAGCGCCAGCTGGATAGATAGTGGTCCTGGGTCCAGGCTTGGTTTTGCGGCATTAGATATTATATTAGGCATTAAATATTATACTAAGCATTATATATTAGCTGTTATTAAACACATGATTTGGTTGCTAGCCGGATACTAGAGCTACCGCTAGCAGCTAACTTAGTTGTAATTACACACTGAATGACTGGTCAGAGTTCAAGTAGCATGTTCTGCATTACACTGATGCAAATCATGAAACATAATGGTGTCATCGAAGGGTCCATTTAGCATGCAAGGTGATATTAATGTTGTTCCTCCCGCAAATTGCAGTCTTTGAACACATGGACACCATTACTGAAGTGATATTAGAATACTGGGATAAGTTCCCAGTATTCTAGCATTTAATACTACGCGTGCGAATGATGCATGGAAATAACGGATATATACTTGAACTATCCATCACAAATATCGAATGTCATTCGCATAAAATTTTCAGCATTATATTATCGCAACATATTACATTATATACAAACATGGCATCAGTCGTCTCGAGGCTTGTGCATGCGATGAAAATTGTCATTAAAATCAGCAGCCTCTCCTCGAATGCTGTGAACGAAAGCGGCGGAAGAACTGCTATGTCCATACGACATGACAGTTACACGCGTTTAATATCGGTGTGCAAATGGCACACAGGCACTGAGAACAACAAGAACGTCGTGACAACAAGGATGGGCTGAGCACCAAAATGTCTGCTGCTGTGCATAATACACCGCACTATTTCATTCAGTTCACGATCAATTGGCTCAATAACCATACCCGAATATGCACCCATGTCACATCAAACATGCATGCTCCAAGTGTGCATCGTTAATCACATCTTCGGTATGCATGCAGCCAGCACACCTTCGCCTCGCCGCTGAGGGTGGGGACGACCTTGTTGGAGTGTGCGGGGTGCGGCTCGCCCTGCCAACAGCCACAGCAAGCTTGGCGTCGTGGATCCGCCGCTAGCGCGCAGCGGGAGCCGACACCAGGTCCGCCGCTTGGCGCGGACGGGTCGGAACGGCTGGGGCCGGGGCAGACGCACACGGCCCCGCCGGGTACGGACGGGTCGGAGCGGGTGGGGCCGGGGCAGACGCATACAGCCCCGCCGGGTACGGACGGGTCGGAGCGGGTGGGGCCGGGCGGGTACGCCGGCGGGTGGGGCCGGGGCAGACGCACACGGCCGGGTACGGACAGGTCGGAGCGGGTGGGGCTGGGGCAGACGCGCGCGGTGCCTGGGCACAGACGGAGAGCGCGACGGGAACTGTCGGCGGCCGGGAGAAGTGCGGCGCGCCGGTCGGGTGTGCGGCGGTTTCCGGCAGTTTCTCCCGACCGACGCGAGACCACGCCGTGCCGACGAGAGGTCGAGGGCCGGAGGTCGACCGCCGCAGCTCTCGGCCGGCACCGGCCGGTTTCGCGCTCCGCCCGCGCCGCCACCGCACGCTCGGCCGACCCCCACCGCCGTCGCCGGAAGTGAGACGGCTCCGGCGCGAGGTGGACGAGCTCAAGACGCCGTCGGAGGGGCGGGGATGGCCGAGTGGTTAAGGCGTTGGGCTCTGGGTATCGAAGGTCCCGGGTTCAACACTCGCGTCACTCTGAACATATCCCAATCGCGCGACCCACCGGTGAAACAGTGTGGGCAGCGCCATTAGCCGTGATCGTGCAAAACGTGCGTCGAGGACCACTCAATAAGCAAGCAAACGAGCAAATGGCGCCGGAACCATTACCCGACCCACAACCGTTTGCGATCGACGACAAGGCGAAACGACGACATCGCAAGGCGACATCGATTCGCGAGCACCTTCGCAGCCGGAGGAGATCGTCCTCGGCACGCGCATCGAAGTGGTAGGAATGCGATCCGGACGAGGTCCCGTACCGCCCCGCTCAACCGTCTCCGGCGCTTGCGATGTGATCCGGTCACACGTTGCCGCCGTCATCCACACACCATCCACCCTGCCGAAGATGGCTTCCCCTTTAAGCTGGCACGGAGGTGACTCGGCGCGGACTGAGCCCCTCGGCCAGGACCAAAACCGGCATCAGTCCGACCAAAACCGGCATCGGTCCGACCAAAACCGGCATCGGTCCGACCAAAACCGGCATCGGTCCGACCAAAACCGGCATCAGTCCGACCAAAACCGGCATCAGTCCGACCAAAACCGGCATCAGTCCGACCTGGGTGCGACGAGCCTCGTGCGCAGCCACGCGATGGTTTACCGACTGGAGTGATGTCGGCGGTTCTGACGTTGGCGGGGAAATACCAGTCATGTCGAGGGTACACTGCAGCTCTGAGCAGCCATTCGGAACTGTAAGCCAAATTGAATCCTTTCAGTGAGTCGTTGATAGTGCGATAGCTCCCACAATGTCAGATTCGTGCACTGATTAGCCCTAGCGGATACTAATCAGCCAGTTTTAAGTGGATTACCCGTCTACTAGTCCACTTAAAACCGATTTCTTAGGGACGCCAAGATGGGGCACCTTAACTGAATACAGCATCATGCTATGCCCCTCCATTACTGCAAGAGATAACTTACGTAGGTAACTGCGGGTGGTATGTACGAGTCTTGAAAATAAAGTAACCTGTACCGAGCCTTGGTACAACGAAGCATCTACTGACCACAAACGAGCCAAGTATCCACTACTTCGAGTCACGACGACGCCTCCACTGCGCATGAAGCCGTTGACCCTGAACCGCGTCTGGCGTTTCGCCACGACCCCCGCCAACCGTGCAGCGCCGTCACAGCCGACACGGCGTTCCGAACCGTACTGTGGCCTGACCTCTGCCGAGTTCGGAGTCACGACGCGGCTCGAGTACCCACCTGCCGCGTGAGGGCACTCCTCCGTCTGGCGGTCAGCACTGACAAACCGCCTCCTGGTTCGACGCCGAGGTCGCCGTCGGGTAGTGACCTGGATCACCCGCCACTGTCGCTCCTACGGACCCGGCGAGACGCTCCTACTGCACCCGGAGGTGCAGGAAAAGGCGGATATTTGGGCCGAGAGTCTGCTTTCTACTGGTATGGTTGTGAAACTGGACGCGGTGAATACACGTCAGACTTATTCAAAACCGACCTGTCAGGGAGTGAGAAGAGGATCACGTTGGGGGGTGGGAGCGAAGCTTTGCAAAACCTAGCACACAATTTTGTGACAATTTTTTGGTTGTATTACCAATCGCAAGTTTCTTGCATTATACATTTGATCTGTCCCTCCTAAAAGTCACTGGGCAGGTCACGTCGTCTGTGTAACGCAAATAACTTTTAACAGTGGCAAGTTAGACAACCAAGTCATAGTTGTATGTGTTCGAACCTGACAGCCGCTGTCCCACCACATCGCAGTGGTTGGGACGGCGCACTAAGCTGCTCTGAGCAAGCGTCTATACCCGACGGCCGGCCCACCGCCCCTCGTGACTTCCGCCGGGTGCGGCGGGTCATGTGGCACGGCCGCCGGACAGTGATGTGTGGCGGGCCCCCAGCGCTCAGGAGTCACCGAGGAGTTGTCGAACAGGATGGACGGTCACGCTGCTTTGAGCGGAGTCACTGAGTTCACTTGGCTAGCCGGGCAATCGGCCGGCTGCCACCATTGCCGTTCGAAAGTCCAACAAACAAAAACCAGTTAGCGGCAATTCCTTCGAATCAAGTGTCCGAGATCCGGACGAGGTACCACTGAACTATCACTGAAGCCACACGAAGTTCTGTGGCTCCCAGTCAGAGCACAATTTCACACTGCACCTGCACCACCCAAATCACCCCATCTCCAGGTACGGCGCGCACGAACCAGTCGAGCCGCGGACCATTGCCAAACTTCAGACACCTCGTGATGTCATCAGAGTAATTGCACGACAGCTCGAGCTGTCCTGTCGTCATAGTAACCACACGACACCTCGAGCCTGTCATCCCGCCGTCAGAGTACCAGCACGACAGGTCGAGCCTCCATCCCGCCGCCACAGTGCCAACACGACGTCTCGAGATGTCGGGTATGCGACCCGACATCTCGAGGTGTCGGGTCATGCGACCCGGCTCGAGATGTCGAGATGTCGGGCCGGCGGCGACATTCCTGTGGTGTCCGGCCGACGCTGCGCCACGCTGTCCGCCCCGGACTGCCCCATTGTGTCGCCACACGTGCGACGGCGCACTCGTGTGACAATGTCACGGCGAATGACAAGCTGTCGGGCTGGTGCAGCCGGGCGGGCGTTGCTGGTCCGGTCGAGTCTCGGTCATCTCGTGGTCAATCGGCATCCGTCCGTTCAGTGCGGAAGGAATGACGATAGAAGTGTGCACTCCGCCCAGTGCTTTTCTGCGATAATTTAGCGGGTATTTGAGTCTCAGGTAACATTTATGTCACACAGTAAGATGCTTTATAGCGCTACACTTTACATATGTTCGTCTTCCCTCAGCCGCCCCCAATTGAAATTGTTTATTATTATTGTTGCGAATAAAATATTTATATTTGTATGGTTAATATTCCATTCGCATTACTACATTTCATTTCATCACATACATGGCGGTCTGTACGGATATTATATATATATATATATATATATATATATATATATATATATATATATATATATATATATATATATATATATATGTACATATATATATAATGTGTGTGTGTGTGCATTGCTGCTTAAAGGAGACTGAGGTTTTGCTATTGATGAACGACGTTGCACACCCATCACCTATGTAGTGTAATTTAATTATATAATATCACCTACACATACTAGGTACCACGCCAAACGTGCATCAGCGGACAGATAAAAGCTATTCTATCTGCCTATGGCATGCGCCTTTCTAGACATGCCTTTTCATCGCCATTGCTATGATAAAAACCGTCAACTTGAGCATAAGAGGCAGTTGAGTATTGGAAACAAGCCGAACTGGTCGCGCCAAAATTTTGGAAACTAATAGTAAACATGTACATCAGGAGATGGGAGTTGAATTTCCAATCTTCCTTCAGCATAGGGTTTACGAGCAGAGCGATGTGTATGCAGTAACTTGGTCAAATGCCTTTTTTATTTAAAAAATATAGCAGTGACAGAGTGTCATCTACTAGAGATGAGCTACGTCAGGAAAAAGCTACCTTAAACCGGCTGACGTGGCATCCGGTAGTGTCGAACAAGTAAGAGGGAAAGTTGAGAGGCGTCGGTAAGCAAGGAAAATGGCGTAGAGGGCGAGTGCACACATTGGTTTACGTCTTTCTTGCATCTCATGTCTGCCGTCTGCAGCTTCTTCTGCTGTAGTACACTTAGCTAGAAGCTTACTACAGTGGCGTCAGCATAAGCAGACACTACGACAAGTCCAACCACATTGCATGACCTGTAGCCGAGCGTCGCAGACAGCTGGCCAACTAGTCCTAGGGTGACCTCGCGCCGCAGATATCTGAGCAAAAGCGTGCCAGTGTAATCAGGCGTCAACACAGTGCAATCAGACGTCAGCATGGTGCAATCAGACGTCAACTCAGTACAATGAGGTGTCAGCACAGTTTAGTCAGGCGTCGGTGTTAACACAGTGTAATAAGGCGTCAACACTGTGTAATCATGCGTCAATGCAGTGTAATCGTGCGTGAACAGTGCAATCAGTGGTCAATACAGTGCAATGAGTGTAATGAGTCACCACAGTGTAATCAGGCGCCACCATAGTGTAATCAGGCGTCACCACAGTGTAATCAGGCGTCACCACAGTGCAATCGGGCGCAACCACAGTGTAATCAGTCGCCTATACATGTGTAATCATGGGTCACCATAGTGTAATCAGGCCTCACCACAGTGTAATCAGGCCTCACCACAGTGTAATCAGGCGTCACCACAGTGTAATCAGGCGTCACCACAGTGTAATCAGGCCTCACCACAGTGTAATCAGGCGTCACCACAGTGTAATCAGGCGTCACCACAGTGTAATCAGGCGTCACCACATTGTAAAACGGGTCAGACAGTGTAATCAGGCGTCAGCACAGTGTAATCAGGCGTCACCACAGTGTAATCAGGCACAGTGTAATCAGGCGTCAGCACAGTGTAATCAGGCGTCAGCACAGTGTAATCAGGCGTCAGCACAGTGTAATCAGGCGTCATGTAATATCAGTGTAATCAGGCGTCACCACAGTGTAATCAGGCGTCACCACTATGCAGTCATGCGTCATCACAGTGCAATCAGGCGCCAACACAGTGTAATCAGTCGGCTATACAGTGTAATCAGGGGTCACCATGGTGTAATCAGGCGCAAACGGTGTAATCAGGCGCCACCACGGTGTAATCGGGGGCGCACGAGTGAAGAGGAGCGGCGTGCCGGTGCGGCGGCTCCAGAGACGTGCCGGTGTAAGCGGAGACGTGCCGGTGTAAGCGGAGACGTGCCGGTGTAAGCGCGCGCACGAGTCGGGCGCGACACCACACCCCTGGGTGGTCCGGCGTGCGCCGCCGGCCGTGGGGTGGGCTTCTACCGCGCTCGTTAGACGGCGGCCGTCTCACACGTTACCATCACGGATGACCATCAGCCAGATCCCGGGCGCACGCTCCCCTCGCGCCACCAGTGTGCTCTCCGCCGCCGGAGGAGCCCGCGGCGGTTCGGGCGCGAGCGCCGCGCACTGCGGTGTGGCTCTGCGTGGCTGGGCCTGGGGCGAGTGGCGATAAGTGGCGGCGCAGGTGGCGGGGGAGCCGATCGGGCGTCACGAACGGCGCCTGGAAGCTGCGTCCGCGCGCGTCTGAGCCCGCCGAGATCTGTCCGATGCGCGGCGGCATTAGCTCAGAGAGCTGCGATGAGCATCGGGGTCAGCGCGGTCGGCTTATCTCGTCGGGACCGTTTCGGAGCGGCGGGCCGCGTCTGGGACGCGAGGCCGGGCCGCCGGGCGGCGCCCGCGAGCGTGCGGCGAAGTGTTGCGGCTGGCACGAAGCAGTCGCCGCCCGCCTCGCGTTTCGATTTTCGGCACACGCCGGAACCGAGCGCGCGCCGAAGACGGGCGCCGGGCAAAAACGCCGCGTGCTTCTTCAGTAGCCGAGGCGCAGAGTAACGGACGCGCGACCTGATTCGTCAGCGGCGAGATGACGGAAAACAAAGCCGGCATTTGCTCGGCTGCGTGCGGCTCGCCGGGCCGGTCGGGGGGGGGGGAGCGGCGGCTGCGGACGCGGATGTCCGGGTGGCCAATGCGCTGCTCCCGATCCGGAGCTTAGCGTAAGATCTGGACACCAAGGTCCCGAGTTCAACACCCGCCCGCTCCCGCGGCCCACCGGCGAAACGGTGTGGGCGGCGCCATTAGCCGTGATCGTGAACAAAGTGCGTCGCGAACCGCCGAGTGAACAATGAGAGCCGCGCCTGTCGTTCCGCCTCGTGGGTGCGTGCACGCATGTCTGCTCACTTCCGTGTGTCTGCCCACGTGCGTGCATGCATGCGCGTGTGTGCGTTTGTGTGTATTTATTCACGTGGACATGTGGGGCCTGACCGAATCACACATCGACCGCGAAGTCTGGGCGACGTTTGTGGCAGATGAAGGTCGTGAGTGTATGGGGTACAGGAAGGGACGGGCTCAGTGTGTGTTGAGGTGAGGAGGGGTGCTGGTGGTCGTGGTTGAGGTCGTGTTGATTGCGTTGTAGGGGTGGGATGACAACTGGATGATTTTGTGCGCATAGTATGCTTCAGGGCTGCTTTACGCAAAGTATGTATGCTTTATGGCTGCTTTAGCCGGTGATAATGCTTAGCCAATGGTACTAGAGGCGATTTATACCTCAACACTGGTGCGTTCATAAATCGACAAATTTGGTCTGAGACGCTTCAACTCAGCATCAGTACCTTCCTTAATGAAATGTCAGATGACATGTCATTACAACATTGGCGGAGTAGAGTGTCTCAAGAGGGGTAGTTCGCAAATATGCAATCAGCGCAAGAAGCGCGGAACAAGATGGACACACCGAGCGGGTGTTTACAAACGATAAATAGCCACGTGCTTCCGGGACAGATGCTCCGAGACTTCTTGGCGCCGCAGATTCGGCGGGGTGAGTGCCGCAGAATCGGCGAACGATATCGGCTCTCGGCCCAAGAACCAACCACCTGACGGGAACCATGGGCGTTAAATGACCAAACCTAGTCGATGCGCCCTAAAACCCGAATAGCCAACCAACCTAACGGGAACCGAGCGGAAATTCCGCGTTGCATTGGCTAAGCACACCGGTGCCAAGGTGATCTCGTCACCGGTGCCGACACGAACTGGAGCGCGCGCAGTCAGGCTCACCTTGGGCGGCAGCATGGGCGGTGCCAGGTGGCGGCCCGGGTGGGGCACCGCCGGCACCGCGTACACGGTACACTCGGGCACCAGGTACTCGTAGAGGCGCGGACCGCGCCGCGGCTGACCCGGGTCCATCAGCATCATGGCAGTGCGAGTCGGGTCGGGTCGGGTCAGGTCAGGTCACCGGGCCGGACCGCATCCTGCAACCAGAGCGCTGTTGTCAGTGGCCAGGTTTGCATCATTGCTGCACGTGCAATGCTAAGAGGGTGAGGACGACAAGCCACCCAGCTGCACGCGCATTGCATATTGCATTAGCCAATTTGTATTGTCCAACGCCCCCAGACCACACAGTTCATCACGAAAGGCAGCAACTCGGCACTTTCAGGATTCACCACGGCCACCATGCGGGACGAACGTCCTATTGTTCTGAAGCTACACAGGAGAGCTCGTTTTCGGCAGCAATTGCAGGAATTTTGCGTTGCAGCCAGTGGCGTCGCCACGAAATTCTTCCAGGGGGGGGGGAGGGGGCGAGATAGAAAAAGGGCCTCCTGCTCCCCGAAAGGGGGCCTCCATTGTTTTTAGGCCCTTAGTATGGTTCGGGAATTGGAAACTGGGGGCTGGAGGGCCTCCTTTCCGTCCTGGAGAGCCTCCTTTTCGTCCTGGGGGCCTCATTTTCATCATGGGGACCTCCTTTTCGTCCCGGTGGCCTTTTCGTCCTGGGGCCTCTGTGTCAATATTTGGCACTCGCTTGATTTCTGGGGCCTCCTACCCTCTCCTAGATGACTTCTTTTTACAATGTTGGGGCCTCCTCCTGGAGGCCCCTAATTTTTATAATCTCTTTTTCGTCTTGGAGGCCTCATTTTCATCCTGGAGGGCCTCTTTTCGTCCTGGAGGGCCTCCTTCTCGTCCTGGAAGGCCTCTTTTCCATCCTGCGGGCCTCCTTTTCGTCCCAGGGGCCTCCTTTTAGTCCTGGAGTGCCTCCTTTTCGTCCTGGGGGCCTCCTTTTCGTCCTGACGTGCCTTCTTCTTGTCCTTGGGGCCTCTTTTTCGTCCTGAGGGCCTCCTTTTCGTCCTGGGGGTTTCGTTTTCGTCCTGGAGGCCTCCTTTTAGTCCTGGAGGGCCTCCTTTTCGTCATGGTGGCCTCCTTTTCGTCCTGAGGTACCTTCTTTTCATCCTGGGGGCCTCTTTTTCGTCCTGAGGGCTTCCTTTTCGTCCTGGGGGTTTCGTTTTCGTCCTGGGGGTCTCCTCAAATTTCAGGGGGGGATGCCCCCCAGTCTCACGGCAGGGGGGGGGGGGGAATCTGCCCCCCGGTGGCGACGCCCCTGGTTGCAGCTGCCCAGCATTCCTCCGCCGAACTCCGTTGTACACAGCGGAAGAAACGTTCTGATTGTTCTCCGCAACGCAGGTGCTTAGTGGGACGCCAATCAATCACAAAGCAAGTACGCAAACTGGTCCTGAATTGAAGTCAAATACACAGCAGGTCTTAGTTTCGCTGTGATGGCGATGTTGTGGGGCGAAAACCCGTTTTTTTCAACCTCGACACATATTCGGGAGACCGACATTGCAACGTATTTGCGGTGTTTTCGAGAACAGTCATGTACACGGGCATATTTTATTGGCAAAAGCATGAGTGTGGCTGATCCTTTTCAAGATAGCGTGCCTTTGTGCAGGATTTCTCCCAGAGCCGAGCCAAGCGATAGGAATATCGTGCAGATATTCGGATCTTATTATGATAGCACTGTGTCAATATTCAACATTCTCGATATTCGATACATGCGATAACATTGCCTGAAACGATCAGACGAACGTGCATAGTTCGGGCTGATATCCTTCTCTCCCACGCTCCATCAACTCCGTGGCCGTGGATTCGTGCGAATTCCAGCGAAATTGACGGAAGATTGACGCAAATGAGCTGGGGTCGATAGACAGGTGTTAATGCACTTTGTCATGAAAACATGATACCAATGTTCAGTCAGAGTAGAAAATTGCCTTTGGAATGTCACCGAACACTGCGCAATCGACGTATTCACCAGCAATTTCGAACATCCATCGCTGGGAAACATCGATTGCAAGCCGGATACAGTACGCCCGCATCAGAGATGTTTCAGTGAGCGGATCTGAACTGGCTAATCCCAGAGTGAGGAAGGCGTGCGCGTGGAGGTGGACGCGGTACAGAGCACGTTGGAAGACGTCGACGTGCCGTCCGTCCACGCACCAGTCGCCACGTGGAGTCCACTGGTTCGCACCGGAGGCGCGATCACAGTCCGTGCAAAAGCCACTGTGTGTGGCTTTGTGCGAACCTGTAATCGGGACTGTGCTGAGAATTGTTCAGTTGCATCAGATGAATACGAATTACTGGTCTAGCATGTCGCAAAAATATGACGAGCTTGGCAGCATAATACGACAACATAGGCGATGTTGTTGCATTGACGTCCGCATCTGTCAAAACTTAAAAACAAATACGAATGCCTGAATGGCCACAATAGGTAGGTGGAACAAGCTGAAAAGCAGTGACTGCATAGATACACTTTCTCATCTCCTCTGTCTCGCCGTGTACTCACTGGCAAGTGCAAGTAGGCGAGTACGGTACGAGAACTCATACAGAAGAACTGTGAGGCGCACTGGAGCTATGCCAGCTATATGTATGAACGTAACGTACGGATTCTACGACATTACATGCATATATTTCACCTAAAATGTGCTTGTTTTCCTTCCCCACCCACGTTCTGGGTGTTCAAAGAATGCTGCCAATTAATTTTATTTTTGCAAGTACTTTAACGACAGGAATGTTTTCCAGTCGACACGTTGTCCTACAGGCCAGACGCACCAACGACGCCATGGAGAACCCAACCATTTCTTGAATGTGATGAAGTCTTGAACCGATCACGCATGATAAATTGTTTCATCATAAGCACCCTTAAACTAAAAAATAGCTGTTTCATCACGTGCTGCGTCGTACGCGTCGTTGCTAACAGCGACTTAGCGAAGCAGCACTGGGCGCCTAGAAGATCAGCACCGTGATAACGCAACACCAACCCAAGTGCTGGCACGAGCATCAATTCTTGTTTGCCTCGAACGGATCTGGTGGGCGGCAGCTTCATCGCTACAGTCAGCCCCTTGGCAGCTAGAATCCCTACGCTGCGGTTCGCGTCGTGCGCCAGAAGTGCCTTCTGGCACCATCAGCTTACCAAAGTGGTGTCAGCTGAGCTGTCGCCCAGTTCAAAACAGCCACATTAAACATCGGTGGTTCGGCACAGCCCGTCGGCGACCAGTTATACCTGTTGGCCGACGCGGCACGCGCGAGGTGACCGGCTTTCGAGGCAGGGATGCGAGTCCGACTGGTCGCCACCGTCCAGACAACGTGACCTACCGGCAACCTGTCGGCCTTCTGGCCTTCTTCAGACGCTCGAGCGCCCGCGGAGAACCGAGCCGCACGTGTCCGAAGGACATCGTCCATCTCCGGCAGAAACCGGCCAGCTGTCTTCGCGTAAATCCACCAATCCCCAACGAGGTGGCATCTGCTCGCGTGCAGTCAGTCTGTGGGGCTGGCTGGTTGGTATTGGTTTTACGACACGTCGACCGTTGAGTCGTGCAGCGTCGCCAATCTCTCACGCCGATCGGTCGCGGGCGAAGAGTAGCGACAGGTGAGACTGGAACCCACAGCCTTTCGATTGTGAGACGAGCAACTTACGCCCAGACTACTCGTCCCCTCTCGGCTTGGGCGTCGGTAGGTCAGTGGTTAAGCTGAGCGTCTGGCAAGCCGGGTTGGCCGGCAAGCGTCTGGCAAGCTGAGTACGGGGTTCGATTCCCCGCGATGTCCGCCCTTCCTGCCAGGGTGAGAGGCAGGCGACACCGTATGGCCTCAGCTGCCGAGGGCGTCGTAAAGCCACAATCCAATCCAATCCCCTCTCGGCTTGTGTGGCAACACGGATGCCAGACCGCAGGGCAGCGCGACCACCGCGCCGCCGGGTGGGACGCGAGCCGCGCGGTGCGCCGAGCGAAACCGGCCGCGGGCGGTGGCGTCTGCCCTGAAACCTGACCCGACCCCGCCCGGGGGGTCGGGTCGGCGGCGAGCACCTCCGCTGCCGGGGAACCGCGGTGGCGCGGCGGGCAGGAGAAACCGCCCAGATGAGGCACGAGACACGCCCGTCAACACGACCCCGCCGCTGCAGAGAAAGCCATTGTCTGTTTACACCGCGCCGCCCGGTGGAAAGCCGCGCGCCGACCACTGCGCTAATGATTCCGTCCAGTCGGCCCGCTGCGAGCCGGTCCGCGCCCAAATGATGTTGTTCCAGCTGCGGGCCTCGACGCGCCCGCCGCGCGGCCGTCTCCCTCGTCCCGGCGGGAGACTGCACGCGTGAAGTTTCTGTTGTCGCCGCTCTGCAGGCGTGGTCCATACCCGGCTTGACAGACAGAAGTCCTCCCAGCAGAAGTCCCTGCCCGACTTCTGTCGGTTGGTTGTTAATTTTACGACACAGCGACCGTTGAGCCAAGTAGCGCCGCCAATCTCTCACACCGATTGGTCGCGGGCGAAGAGTAGCGACAGGCGAGACTCGAACCAACAATCTTTCGATTGTGAGGAAAGCAACTTACCCCTAGACCACTTGTCCCTGCCCAACTTGTCACCGCTTTGCAGACGTAGCCCATACGCGGCCGGCCCTGCCCGACTTCTGTCACCGCTCTGCAAGTGCCCCCCCCCCCCCCCGCCCCCACCCCGATCTGTGGCAGCTCCGGTCGCCAGGAAAGTCGTCACGTCGTGCGACTATTGGGAGCGATTTTTATCCGCGCTGGGCGGGTTTTTGCGCCGCCGATGCCGGCGCAGCCCATATCCGTGAGAGACCGGCGGCGGCCGGTTTTTGCGCGCCGCCGCCGCCGCCGGTCGGTCGCCAGCGATAATGATCGCGCAGTGCGTGCGGCCTTCCTTGGCCCGCTGGCGGCGCCCAGCCAGCCTCAATTAGCCGGCCGCGCCGGGTCGTTACGGTTGTCAACAGTAGAGAACCGGGTCACCACTGGCGACATGTGCTGCCGTCCCGCGGGCGGCGCGTGGCGCGGCTCCCTCCCGCCGGCGTCACAGTCGCGCAGCTGCCCGGCTCCGATCCGTGTCGCGCAGTTGTCCACTCGCGCAGCTGTCCGGTGCCGACCCGTGTCGCGCAGTTGTCCACTCGCGCAGCCGTCCAGCGCCGATCCGTGTCGCGCAGTTGTCTACTCGCGCAGCCGTCCGACGCCGATGGATGTCGCGCAGTCGTCCAGCGCCGAGCCGTGTCGCGCAGTTGTCTGCTCGCGCAGCTGTCCAGCATCGATCGGTGTCGCGCAGTTGTCTGCTCGCGCAGCTGTCCAGCATCGATCCGTGTCTCGCAGTTGTCTCCCCGCTCAGCCGTCTGCCGCCAGCTGGTGTCCATACGCGTCCGCGGTGGCGGCTTGGCTCGGTGCTGTTGGCTCAGTCGCAAGTTGGCTCCACTGGGTAGTGCTGGGCCGACTGGTGTCCTGCCAACTGCTGGGCGAATGTCTGCTGCTAGCCAGTGCCACGTGGCCGCCGACCCAGCTCAGCAGCGTCTAGTTGTTTCTGGTTAGCATAAGCGCGCCGCCAGGTCAACCAGGACTGCTGGTTGGCCAATCCCGCTGCGTGCTGTGGCTTAACAGCGTGCCACGCCGTCCGGTGGCGTGAACAGCAGCCGTGTGCTGTGTGCTGTGTCCGTGCTGTGTGCTGTGTCCGTGCTGTGTTCTGTGTCCGTGCTGTGTGATGTGTCCGTGCTGTGTGCTGTGTCCGTGCTGTGTGTTGGGTCCGTGCTGTGTGCTGTGTCCGTGCTGTGTGTTGTGTCCGTGCTGTGTGTTGTGTCCGTGCTGTGTGCTGTGTCCGTGCTGTGTGCTGTGTCCGTGCTGTGTTTTGTGTCCGTGCTGTGTGCTGTGTCCGTGCTGTGTTCTGTGTCCGTGCTCTCCTCGGCAGGCGATGCCAGCGGTCAAGCCCCGCTGTTCTGTGTTCACGATCGGTCGAGTTTAACCCTGGCACAATACCGTGGATGAAGGACGCCAAGCGTTCGCGATCGTCGGACTTTAGCCATGACACAATACCGTCGATGAGAGACGCCAAGCGTTCGCGACACTCCCAAAGTTCGGTACATTTCACAGGTCGGTCCATGCGCGCTGACATCGGGAGGGCTTTGGTGCGCGGTTGGAATGCACGTGCGTCCTTCAGCTTATGCAACTTTAACATTCGGTTAATGCTATTACCTGGGAAGGAGAATGTCTGCCGAAAATCCCTTCAAGCCAGTTGGGAACTGGGTTAAAATGCATAGCAATTTATAACACACAAATGCTTCATGTAATTTCTTACCTATCTCACATAGCACGACACTAATCGGGAGCTGAGCTTACGTTGCGACCCAAGGATCCCACTCAGATCTCAGAAAAAGCATGGGTCATTCACATAATGAAATGCAAGCGTTGTCAGAATGCACGCATCAATGGCAACGATCGCAGCTTGAACAAAGGAGGAGGGAACACGTCAAACACCTCACGCAATACACAGAACATACAGAATCAGCGGCTACAAGTACAGAATCAGCGGCTGCACACAGCCCAACAACAGCACACATCAACTGGGAGAGCATGCAGGCTTTAGCATTCGAAACGCGTAGCGGGCACCGGAAAATCAAGGAGGAAATATTACTCAAGAAGAACGGAATCCGGCTCCAGCCATAAACACGGCTGGGTCAACCGTGGCCCCAGGTTGGCTCTCGCCATTTAGAAACCGAGAAGGCGGGAACACTTGGCTGACTAGGTGGCGGATTTAGAAGGACGTTGCACAGTTATGTTCGCACTGGCACACACTGTCATCACACTATATTCACACTGTCACACGCTGTCATAACATCACGTTCACACTGTCACACGATTCACGATGAACTGACGACGGTTCTGCGGTGGAGCTGAAGTCGATCGTAAAAAGTAAGATCAACACCAGACATCACGCGTGTGCTACAATTGCCACTTTCGATTGCACTGAAGGCTGTGAACAGCTTGACGTCAAATAAGTATGCTCGCATTTCGCAGCCTTCGGTGGGGTTTTGTCCCTGTTTTCATCAACACCTAGATTTGATTTGATTGTGGCTTTACGACACCCTCAGCAGCTGAGGCCACATGGCATCGCCTGCCTCTCACCCTAGCAGGAATGGCGGGCACCGCGGGGAATCGAACCCCGTACCTCTGGCTTGCCGGACGCTCAGCTTAACCACTGAGCTACTGACGCCATTTAGAGTAGCGTCGGCAGCTCAGTGGCGTCTGGCAAGCCAAACGCCTCAGCACCACCTGGAGATGACTGGGACCGCCAGGCGGCCCACTGTCACCCGTCCAATCAGCGACACATGTTGGCGTGACACAGCGGAACGCGACACCCTAACAATCGCTGTCGCCCATTCACGCCGCACATGCCACAGCGAAACGCGACACCCTAACAATCGCTGTCGCTCATTCACGCCGCACATGCCACAGCGAAACGCGACAACATAGCAATCGTTTTCGTCCAATTAATGCGGCACATGCCACAGTTAATTAGTTATTTTGGCCTTAGGGCGCATCGACCATGCACATGCCACAGCGGAACGCGACAACATAGCACTCGCTTTCGTTCAATTAATGCGGCACATGCCACAGCGGAACACAACAGCATAGCAGTCGCTGTCGCCCATTCATGCGGAACATGCCACAGCGCCACAGCAGACCTTTACGGTCCGGCACACCTCTAAAAATCACTCCCACCAGCCTGTTTCCGCAGCTCCGACACCATCGTCACCAAACACAGGCGCTCTGACGTCACACCCCGGGGACACCCCCGTCACCGGAAACACTGGCACCACTGACGTCGCACCAGCTCTCCGGGTCGGGAGGTGGGCACACGAGCGAAACCAGCCGATACAGTACGGCGCGGATCGGACGCGGGCACGACCGGGCTGGGTTCGGCTCCAGATTGCAGCACGACGTGCCCACAAATTGGCCCGCAGGTGCCCACAAAACAACGATGTGCAGATGCCCACGGAACAGATCAAGGTGCGGATCGGACGCGGGCATGGCCAGGCTTGTCTCGGGTCCTGATTAGGGTGCGACGTGCGGCCCGTTGGCGCCCACAAAACGACGTCGTACAAATGTGCACCGAACAACGCGCACGTGCATGGACCGAATTGCGCTAGATTTGAACGGATGAGAGGCGGCTATGTGTGCATTTGAACTGGTGCTTGCAATGTGAAGAAACGAAATAAATTAAGAGGTATTCAACGGCGGCTTGATGGTGTTTTTCAGGTCGCAACCGACGGGTGCACGACAATTATCCAATGTATATGCATTTGTTTGGAACACAATTGCAAATCGGCGCTCATTTACACGGCAAATGAACCTAATTCATAGCGTGCATCAATTCACCCCCTGTGCGCATCCTGGCATCGACACGCATAAACTGTGTACCGCAGTGTTTGTGCGCGTGCAGCCTTTGCGCCGCAGATTAACGACCACCGTCGCCGATATAAACTAATCCCGATAATCAGCGTTCCTTTTGCACGGACGGCAATCAGACTCGGGATTTAAAGATCGTTAAATGCACGCGGTGGGCATAGTTTACACTTGCTTGCACTTGCTCTCGGCAGCAGAGGGGGAGGGGGGGCGCATCGACCATAGTAGATCATTTAGCTCCGACCCTCAGCAGCAGAGTGCCTGGTGCGGGGCGCTGGGCTGCTCTGCGGCCCGGCGGGGACGCTCGCTGTCCGGTGACCTCGCGCCGGCGCCGGCACCGGCCGGCACGGCCAGACCACTGTCCGAGTCACGCGGTCGCCGAGAACCGGCCGCCGGCCGACCTGACCACAACAGCCGTCCGGCCGACAGCTCCGACACGGCGGCGGGCTGGCAAAACTCACCCGCACAGGGCGCCGGCCGACCTGACCACAACAGCCACGACTGACAACAGCCGTCCGGCCGACATCTCCGACACGGCGGCGGGCTGGCAAAACTCACCCGCACAGGGCGCCGGCCGACCTGACCACAACAGCCGTCCGGCCGACAGCTCCGACACGGCGGCGGGCTGGCAAAACTCACCCACACAGGGCGCCGGGCCGACCTGACCACACCAGCCGTCCGGCCGACAGCGCCGACACGGCGGCGGGCTGGCAAAGCTCACCCGCACAGGGCGCCGGCCGACCTGACCACAACAGCCGTCCGGCCGACAGCTCCGACACGGCGGCAGGCTGGCAAAGCTACAGGGCGCCGGGCCGACCTGACCACACCAGCCGTCCGGCCGACAGCTCCGACACGGCGGCGGGCTGGCAAAACTCACCCACACGGGGCGCCGGGCCGACCGTGAGGACCGTGACGTCACCCGCCAGCGGTCGGACCATCACGTCACCGGCTCACCGTCCACCGTGACGTCACGCGCTCAACGTCTAGGCAGTGACGTAACCAGACTGAGAGCTGTGACGTCACCCGCCAGGAGTCGGACCCTCACGTCACCGGCTCACCGTCCTCTGAGACGCCACACGCCCAACGTTCGGGCTATGACGTAACCAGATTGAGAGCTGTGACGTCACCCGCCCGTAGTCGACACGAGGATGACGGCAGCCAATGGCAGCTTCCTCATGTGTGTGTTGAATTGACGTGAATTAACTAGGCTGGATGACGAATGACCAGCTGTGCAGTTTGTCTTCCCTGATTACCGCACAGTTAATGAAAGCGTCAGAGATGTAGGAACAAACGAAAAGAAATGATTCCCTGCCGCTGATAGCTTTTCGACATTTGCATTTCTCCCGGGCCATGCATCAGCATGACCATCGACAAGGGCCATTAATTTCCAGCTACTGACTGTCAAGCTAGAATCCAGGATCCACACGAGCCGAGCCAGAATCGATAACAGCTCGTGCGGTGTGTGGTCAGGGCACCTCTGGCTGACGGATCGGCCGTGACACGGTCGCTTTTCCTTTGTCGGCGACCGCTGCCGACCGGGCAGGCCGGGCCGGACTCGGTGACCCTGTTTGCCGACGCGGCGCGTCGTCACGCCGAGTTGCCGGCCAGCAGGAGCCGACAGGAGCCGACAGGAGCCGACAATCGGAGCCAATCGCGGCGACCGGCCGCCGCGCGGCGTGAGAACAAAGCCGGCGGCGCCGGCGCCGCGACGGGTCGGGTCGTTCGCACCATCGCGGCTCGCCGGCGCGGGCCACTTCGCACCGATGCGTGCGCCGCAACGCAAACACGTGCCGGTCAAGAGCCGCACTCGAGCCGCCGCGACAACATCCGCCCCGTCTGCGGGTCACTCGGCCGAGCGGCCCCTTCCAGTGCCCGCAGTCTGTCCGGGTCGCTACCCCGCGCCGCGCGAGCCACCCCCGGCCGGTCACGCGCGGCCGAGCCGCCGACACCCACCTGGCCGAGCCGCCCCCGTTCCAGTACCCCCCGTCTGTCCCGGTCGCCCCACCTTACCCCCCGCTCCGCACGAGCCACCCGGTCCAGTGACGCGCGGCGGCGATGCCGGCACCCCCGCGGCCCCGTCCGCCGTCGTGCCGAATCGGTCGTCTGATCAGTCACGTGCCGCGCCCGCTGGACTGCACGGACAGCTGGGCGCGCGCGCGCTGTTCAGTATTCCGCGCCTGCCGCCGCGGGCGGGGCGCCAGCCGGAGTCGGTCGGACCGTTAGGCGGCGGCGCGGCCGCCGCCGCCGCCGCCACCACCACCGCCGCCAGTATGCACACACAAACCGTCAACACACCGCCGAAGATAGCCTCGGCGGAGCGACGCCGTCTGCGTCATTCTCAGGCGCGCCGGCCACCACTGGCTCGCCCGCAGGCTGGCGTGGACGCCGTGCGACACTGGGACACCGTGTCGGCGACACTGCGACACCGCCTCAGTGACACTGCGACACCGTATCAGCGACACCGACTCAGCGACACGACGACACCGTATCGGCGACACTGCGACGCAGTCTCATAGACACTGCGACACCGTCTCAGAGACGCTGCGACAGCGTATCAGCGACACTGCGACACCGTCTCAGCGACACTGCGACACCGTGTCGGCGACACTGCGACACCGTCTCAGCGACACTGCGACACCGTCTCAGAGACACTGCGACACCGTCTCAGCGACACTGCGACACCGTCTCAGCGACACTGCGACACCGTCTCGGCGACACTGCGACACCGTCTCGGCGACCCGGTGCCGGGCGCGCGACCGGCCTCCCGGGAGGAGCGAGGGCGCGGCGCGACGAGCACACCGTCGGCCAGCGGACATCACGCCGGCGTGACCGAGTCGTGTCAGGTCGTGTCACCGGCGCACGAGTCGTGCCCCGCCCGCCGGTCGGGTCAGGGTCGGTCCGGGCCGTCGCGGTCCAGGAACTGGGTCAGCGCGTCGCGCGCCTCTCGGAGGCTCTCGGATCGCTGCGCCGCGCGGCCGACGCGCCGAAGCGCACTTCACGAGCGGGCGAGAAGACGCAGCGTCGAGACCCGACGATCGGCGACGCGACGCTGCCGCCGGCGGCGCACGCGCGACCGCGCACGGAAACGTCGCGTGGCGCGAGAAAGCCCGGATCGGCTGGCTGGATCTAGCTGAACGCCACCAGGCCGTGAATGTGTCGACTGCTGAGCAGTATGTCTATCACTGAGCTGAAGCATGTGTAAATATTAGGAAATGTCAATGATTCACTTTCCGTGTTGATAAGTAAATCTTGTGAGCCAAAATTGCATTACTGATGGCGATGCTTTTGATGGCGAATTTATGGCAATATTTACATGCGTCAGTTGCTGAATGTGGGTCACCTTGGTCATGTATGCTGTTCAGATTTCATGTCTGGAGAACCACATGCTGAGTATATGCTGGGACGCACCCTGTTCTGCACTCCATAATATAGGTCACGACTGCTGAAAGTGCAGTGACCGTTACTGAACCAGCCCGAACAGCATCAGTGCAATGGCGGTGCGGCGCGACGGCTGAACGAATCGCAGTATCAGTGCTATCAATAAAGCAGAACAATACAGAAATTTCACGCGGATGTCGTGCTATGAATAAAATTGCATCTCTCACGCAAAATGCTTGTAATAACGATGAAGCAGAAATCGGACCGCTTACAATTTCATGGCGAGGCTGCAAAGACAGAAAAGGACACTCTGAAGGACGACCATCCACGCCATAAAACCGAATTGGTAGCTCCGTCATACGCCAAGCTTTGGAAGGGCGCACCTCGGTTGGTCATTGGTTTTACGACACATCGACCGTTGAGTCTTGTAACGTCGCCAATCTCTCACGCCGATTGGTCACGGGCGAAGAGTAGCGACAGATGAGACTCGAACCCACAACCTTTCGATGGCGAGACAGGCAACTTACCCCTAGACTACTCGTTCCCAGGGTGCACCTTCATATTGTTCACGAAAAAAACGGCCCATGTCATGACGTGATTCGCATGGACCAGCCGATCATGCGGTCAGTCGCAGCCTATTGTTCGACGCACAAAAAAGCGCTAAAAACTGGACTTTGTATTCCACTTTCCATGCCTGGCGCAATTCGCATTCTATTTTCCACATCTGACGTGACTTGTATTCTATTTTCCATGCCTGTCATACCTTGCATTCTGTTTTCCATGTGGTGTGTGCCATGTCATCTGATTTCCACGGCTGGTTTAACCTGTATTGTTTTCCATGTCCGGTGTACCTTATATTCTGATCTCCACCCCGGACTTAACTTGCACTGTTTTCCACGCCTGGCTTGCCTTCTATTATTTTTCCGCGCCTGGCGTACCCTGTACTCAGTGTTCATACCCGGCGTCCCTGGCTCTTCGTCCGACACCTTGCCGGCCTGTGGCTATCGATTGTCCCCGTCGTCCGCCGCCGGCCATCACGACTCTGATGACCGTGAGGCCGAAGGCCGGGTCTGCGCAATCACTGATGGCCCAGTGACAATGAAGCAGTCCTCGGCCGTACCTTGGGCGAGAGGCCAGACACACACAGCCGGTGCGTGACCAAACGTCTCCTGGCTGTTTGCAGAGATGAGCTGCCACTTGTCAATGACGCAGAGCTGACCATTCGAGTGAAGCGGACCTATGCCGCATTTTTCATCCGGAATCAGATACTTGACATGGATGCGCTCTGCTGCCGAATGGTTTGTGATGTGCTACACAGAAACCTTACATAATTTGACTTCACTCCTGCAGAGATGGGGCTAACAGGAAAAGTCATCGAGAGATGAGATATAATTTACACAAAAAGTGATAAGGGTATGCGGTATGACATTCCGTTCCTTTCGGTGAGTGCGAGTCCATCTATCGTAGACATGTTGGCACATGTTGCGTGCCACGTCATCTGAAATGGTACAAGATAGTGCGCTGAAACAATGGGGGTGCGTGAGAATGTCAGGAATGCAATTAATGCATTCATCGGGGCATATTTTGCTCCGGAAATGTTCGCTTGGAGGTGAAAGACGTAATAACAGCACAAACCACTGTATTCCAATTGCTGCATTCCTATACTCCAAGCGGGAAAAGCACTTTCTGCCAAGTTCAGCATGGTATGCGTGTAATGGTAGGCTTTAGCACGCAACTTCAGACCGAAAACGTATTCAGCCCACACCTTAAAATGCATAGTCTTTGGAAAACTTGCCAGTCAATAGCATCAAATATGGGCTGCTGAATGAAATAAGGTAGCATAACCAGATATGTACTTCTGATACCCTTTCCCGACTACCGTACAGTTCCCGATCAAGGATGTATTCCAAAGATAAGCACGCGACCGATGCACCAAACTGGGTCAGATCTGCGATGCGATTTTTGGGTCAAATTTCAACTCTGGAAGTCGGTCCACACGAACACCGTCATAGGGCCAGAGTGAAATAATCCATGCCTCACAGTGTCGATGCCGCAAAGAAAGCCACACGACAGACCGACGCCTGTCCACGGAACTAATTCTGGGTCATCTCGATCCGAGGCAACACTAGATTGCCCGTGCTCGTGGGAAAGCAATCAAAAAGAAATGGCCGGCACGACCGACTAACGCGCATTTCCAACCGTCAGCTGGCACCAACCGGCCATGGTTCTGATGACACTCCGACAGAAAACAAAGTCGCTCCCGATCCGAGCTCCAGGCGGTAGAGTCGCCGACCCAACCCGAGATTCTGCTCCATGCCGAGCCGCCACCACGCCCCACACGACGCGGCCCCAGTGCCCCGTCGGTGGCGGCACCACCGCGCGCCGCGACGAGACGACGCCTCCACGTGCCACGACGAGGCGGCACCACCACGTGTCGCGGAGAGGCAATGCCTCCACGCGTCTCCACGAGACGACACCTCCACGTGCCGCCACGAAACGACACCACCACGTGCCGCCACGAAGTGACACCTCCACGTGCCGCGACGAGACGACGCCGTCGTCAAGTCCAAGGCCGCCGAAGCGGACCGCGGTGAACCGGGCTAAGCCCACAAGACCGGCGCGGACGGACGCGGCTGCGGCGTGCACGCCGCTTTCGCGCGCGCGCGCGCCAGCCGGCCAGGCGACACCTGCCAATGTTGCCGGCCGGTGTGTTTGCAGAGAAACGCGCCGGCCGAGCGGGCGCCATCTGGCGCCAGGCGCGGCCGGGCGATGCGGATTCGCGGCCGTGTTGAGTGGCAGTTTGCGACGCACCTGTTGCCGATGGCGGGGCCAGGTTTCGCGGCCCACGCGCCGGATGTGCCCGCCGGGCGTCGTGTCGAGCCGGTGGCCACGACCGGCTGTTTTTCGTGGCGGCGGAGGCGCCGTGTCCTCATCGGCCGGTCGTGACGTCCGAGTTCGTGCGGCGCCTAACCAGTTCTAGATCGATGATGCAGATATGCGCGTCGCAGCCACAGGAGAAACAGCCCGCATCGCATTCATTATACGGTGTAGTTTCTAATTGTTCACATTGGACAAACAGGCCTTCGGTGTTCTCGTGGGCGCGGCGTTTCTCCGAAGAAAGCCCCACGAGGAAGAGATCAACAGTGAGCTTCATCTTACTCCGAGACTGTTGTCTTACACCACCGTCGGTGCCCACCATAATGGGACATGGGTTACAAATGACGGCGAGGTACGGCCCACCACGCTGCCGGTCGCTCGTTACACCCGACGCACTCTCACCAACAAGGTGTCCAACGGCGGCTTAGATCTCGCCTCTGGGGCCAAGTAATGGGAACGAGATTAGCGCGTGCACTGGGCTGTATTTATGTAGATGGAAATCTGCAATCGATCATGGACCAGTGGAATTCCAGGCATCTGACGGCAGTGGAGGCGAATGGAAACATTCCAAACTGGGTGTTTGCTTTTGATTAGCGCCATATTGGATCTCCGTGAAACGATGGGGACGGCGACTGTGTGCGGGAGTGTGGAGGTAACACCAACTGGTGACTTGATTCGATCACAGGAAGATATCTCCCTCATGGAGGACCTTTTGGGGACATCGCATGCGTTGTTAGCTCGCACTGATGCGAAGCTTCGATCAACTGTATTGCAAATAGATCCTGTGTTGAGTTCGAAGGCGATCCATGAACATTTCCCGACTATCAACATAGTTGGTCGAGTCTGCTTGGCTAACGAGATACAGCCATCAGCTCCGGTTTCGGCACACAAAAATCAGTCGGAGGCTGGGCCAGTGGTCACGAGACTACGATGCACTCAGCGAAAAATTAAATTACACAGTTGATGTAAAGGTGACCTTCGCACTGCATCGTTTGCAAATGACAACCGCAACTGTGCAAGGTACTGGGCACGGGATGGCGCAGGCACCGTTCCGGATGCTGACATGCCGGATACTGTACCAGGCGCCGGGCGGCGGAAGAACGGTCCGCGCTGACCCTCCCAGTAGCTGATCCGATATCGGCTGAGTCAGCAGTCTCGATGCCAGCTGCCCACACGCCGGCATAGGGGCCGTAACCACACCATGAGCGTCATTTCCACGAGAGGATGGGGTAATGATGATGAATTTGAGTTTAGGGGCGCGTCAAAGATTAGGGGGGGGGGGGTCGGTTACAGAGGACACACGGCTGTCACGGAAAGCGGCGTAGCTGCCGCAGGAATTGGTGCCCACCACCAGCCACCTGTCCCACACGGACAAACAAGATCGGAGCCAAGATAGAAGCGAGCTGTCAGGCCTAAATCTTCGGCCAGTGACATCAGCTCTCACACGTACAGCTAATCCTTCCACGACACCGTAGCGACGCCGCAGCCGTGGTGGAAGTGCGGCGGCGAGCGGCGCCGGCGGGCTGCGCTGCCGGCGCACCAACCTCACGAGAGCGCGCTGCCCGATCCGAGAAGAGCCCGCTCGGCACTGCCAGCGCCGGCGGCCGGGCCCGGCGGAATCGATCTCGAACCGGTCCGCCGCAGCCGGGCCGAAGCCGAGCGGACCGCACCGGTGCGACCGCGGCCGGGGCCGGGGCCGGGTCAGCCGGCAGACACGAGACTCGAGCTGCGCGTGGGAACCGCGGCACTGCACGAGCTCGCACGACTGCAGCGCGGTGATGAATAGGTTCAGGTGCTTAATTCCATTTCAGTTCCATGATAGATGTGGTCGAGGCCAGCTCTACCACAACTCCAGGGGTCAAGCCCAGCTTCAGTTGAGCAGAGAGCGTAGCTAGGACCATCTCGAGGGGGCGAAGGCAGCCAATGTCAAAGGAAGAAACTCTAACTCTAACTCTAATACTCAAACTCGAAACCATTTTTTTGCATATGCAGCTTTGAACGAAAAACGAGATAAAGATGTTCGCGGTGGCGCGTTCCCGGTACCGCGTGACTGAACCGCAGACCAACGCTGTTGTCAGGCTTGGCCAGTCAAGCCGACAATTTTTCACCAGTGCTGCCGTCTGTCTGGTTTTGTGTCATTGCCGGAACGTGCAGTGGACCGAGTGGCACCACGATAGCGGCTAGCGTATCAGGTGACTCCACAGGAGCGGGCAACGGATCAGGTGACTCCACAGGAGCGAGCAACGGATCAGGTGACTCCGCAGGAGCAGGAAACGGATCAGGTGTCACCATGGGAGCAGACAGCGGATCAGGAGGCACCACGGGAGCGGACAGCGGACCGGGAGACACCACGATAGCGGGCAGCGGATCAGGTGACTCCACAGGAGCGAACAGCGAATCAGATGGCTCCACAGGAACGGACAGCAGACCAGGAGGCACCACGACAGCGGACAGCGGGCCAGGAGGCACCACGACGGCGGACCAGGAGGCACCACGGGAGCGGCTTTGTCACCGGCCGCGCCGTCATGCGAGACATATTTGAAGCGGCCATTGCTGGAGCTGCAACAACCGTGCAATGCGAAGCCACCGCGACGAACGAGTGGACGAATTCAGCCAGCCGTGACGAGCCGCCCCGCCGGATCTGACAGCTGTGGCTCGGGCAGCGACGTACCGGGCAGCGGCGTACCGGGCAGCGGTGTACTGGGCAGCGGCGTACCGGGCAGCGGCGTACTGGGCAGCGGTGTACTGGGCAGCGGCGTACCGGGCAGCGGCGTACCGGGCAGCCGGGCAGCGGCGTACCGGGCAGCGGCGTACCGGGCAGCGGCGTGTACTGGGCAGCGGCGTACCGGAGCAGCGGACAGCGGCGTAGACGGGCAGCGGCGTACCGGGCAGCGGGTAGGGCAGTGGTGTACCGGGCGGCGTACCGGGCAGCGGCGTACCGGGCAGCGGCGTACCGGGCAGCGGCGTACCGGGCAGCGGCGTACCGGGCAGCGGCGTACCGGGCAGCGGCGTACCGGGCAGCGGCGTACCGGGCAGCGGCGTACCGGGCATTGATGGGCCAGACAATGGCACGAAGGCCAGTGGCAGGCACAACAGCGGGAACGGCACACCGGGATCCAACAGAATAGGATCCGACGGGGATGTGTGCCATACGGGGATGGAGGAAGGGCAAGGACCAGACTCGGAGAGTGCCGGGCCAGGTAGCGAGTGATTCGACGGCGGTGGACAGGGAGGGACCGTACACAGGGCCGGGCTGGACTGGAAACTGACAAGACATGGAGGGCGGGTACGCAAAACTGGACTGGAGACGGAAAAGACAGGGAGGGACCGTACACAGAGCCTGGCTGGACTGGAGACGGACAAGACAGGGAGGGCGGTATACAAAGCTTGGCTGGATTGGACAAGAGACTGACAAGACAGGGAGGGTAGGCACGCAGGGCTGGACTGAACTGTTTGTTTGTTTATTGGTTGGTTCACGACACACTTTATGCACATGCACGGCTAATGGCGCCGCCCACACTGTTTCGCCGGTGGGCCGCGGGATTGGGAAATGTCCTGAGTGGCGCTAGTGTCGAACCCGGGAACTTTGGTACCCGTAGCCCGACACCTTAACCACTCGGCCATCCCCGCCCCTGGACTGAACTGCAGACGGACAAGACAGGGAGGGCGGTACACAAAGCTGGGCTGAGGTGGACTGGAGACGGATAAGATAGCGGGAGGGCGGGTACGCAGAGCCGGGCTAAACTGGAGACTGAGAAGACAGGGAGGGCGGTACACAAAGCTGGGCTGGATTGACAAGAGACTGACAAGACAGGGAGGGCGGTACAAAGCTTGGCTGGATGGACAAGAGACTGACAAGACGTAGAGGGCAGGTACACAGGGCTGGACTGAACTGCAGACGGACAAGACAACGGGCACAGAGGAAAACGGGGGGGTGCAAAGCATGGCTGGACAGAGACGGACAGAGGTACAAAGCATGGCTGGAAAAACGGACAAGACAGGGAGGGCGGTACACAGGGCTGGACTGAACTGCAGACGGACAAGACAGGGAGGGCGGTGCACAGAGCATGGCTGGACAAGAGACGACAACAAGAGACGGACAAGACAGGGAGGGCGGTACACAAAGCTGGACTGAGGTGGACTGGAGACTGATAAGATAGCGGGAGGGCGGGTACGCAGAGCCGGGCTAAACTGGAGACTGAGAAGACAGGGAGGGCGGGTACACAGGGCTGGACTGGACAAGAGACGGACAGGACAGCGACACAAGCCAGACGGTCAGCGAATCGCATCGCCTGTAGGACGGGAAAAATGACAAGCTAGCCAGATCGGCGGACCAAATAAGGAATCAACTGCTGAGAGACGGTCCCACTGAAAAAGTGCTGTTGTGTTCACGGGACATGTGAACATATCTGATTATGGTGAGCAGCGCAGTGACGAAATGGACAAGCCACATGTCGGTCAGCAGTCGGTGGAAGAGCGGGCGGCACGCTGAACAGCAACAATTGTAGCTCATCAGGGTCAACGAGCCGTGGTGTGTGCAGGCACGTATGCTCATGAAGCAGTCTCACTTCCTTCATGAGCCACGTTTTACCCACACCAACTCAGTCTTCTAGAATGTAGCTCGTCAAACTGGTTGCCTGCAAATCGCTGGTGCACCACTCATAGCAGCGCAATCATCCAGCAATGCCAGTTGGAGCCAGGAATGGCGCAAACAGCGAACACCCACAGCGAACACCGAGATGCGGATCAAAACACACCTGTGGAATTACACATGCTGGACAGGCTTCATATCGCTTATGAGTCACACAGGTGTCACCCTGCAGGGAGCCGACATATTTAGTCTGTGGTCATTGCACACTGACCGCACCCTCACCCCCCCCCCCACCTCCCCTGAGGATGCTGACGGGGCGCAGAAAACCGGTATCGACCCTCGACGGCCATCTCCGCTTCTGGGAATGCTTGTTTGCCGCCATGAAGCCCAAGGACGGGCCATCAGCCGCCATGATGGCCGGCAATTCGCCTAACAGGGTCTGCTGACGCTGCCAGCGATCCCAACATACATAGTTCGGAGGCCACAGACCTAGCGGTGGGCTCCGAGCGGGCCGACTCCCGAGAGCTCGAGATGACATAAACACCGATTGAGTGCTTTGTGGCTGCTAAATGCTGAGCTCACGTTGTGTGCCGCCGAGTTTGCGAATCACCGGTCGAAAATATCGCCAAAGTTTATTGACACTAGCAGGACTTTCGACGGTCGAAGCTGGCTCGATTCCCACTGGCTGTCATCGACAGGAGACCAAGCCGCTTCTGGACTCGCTAGCAGAGGTTGACTGTGCTCTCCGTTGAGATGGCCGTGCCACACTGATGATACACGGGACTGCTGTTCTGCCCAGCCCGAAGCCACCAGCTCGCAACACGCCTCTAGGTTAGAAGTCGCGCCTCTAGTCTAGTCGCGCTTCTAGTCTAGTCGCGCTTCTAGTCTAGGCGCGTCTCTAGTCTAGAAGTCGCACGTCTGGTCTAGAAGTCGCGCCTCTAGTCTAGATGTCGCGCATCCAGTCTAGAAGTCGCGCTTCTAGTCTAGAAGTTACGCCTCTAGTCTATAAGTCACGCCTCTAGTCTAGAAGTCGCGCTTCTAGTCTACAAGTCACGCCTCCAGCCGCCATCTGGGCGTTGTGACCACACCTGGCTGACGCACCCTAAAACTCCAACGCCAGTAAAAGTAGCCAGCCAATCTAGCTGTTACCTACCATGACATTAAGGAGTCACGACCTCCCTGTTCGGCCGTGAGGTGTGGTACTGCCCCCTGACATCACAGGTCACGGGGAGTGGCGGTGCAAGCCGCGTATAGGACTGGCTTTAGGACTTAGGCCAATGCATGAGTCACTGCCACTGTTGGGGAATGAGGATTTAGGCAAGGGTAGGTCTGTCTTCTGTCTTCCTACAATTGCCCTCCACCGTCGGGTGAACCTTCGGAGCCGCCACCTGCCTTCCGGCGCCCTCCGGGCCTGTTTACCCGTTGGAACCGGGGCAGGTGGTCGGAAGTTTACGGTCTTCACTGACGGCGAAGTCCACGCGCATCGAGAATGGCCTCCCCTCCAGATCCTACGAACCGCCGAGGGCGGAGATCGGTGGGAGCGCAGGACCGCCTGCTGGCGTGCGAGTCTGCCGCTCGCCGTCCGGCTCGTCACGAGTGCCGCTCGCGGTCGCCGTGCGTGTCAGAGGTCACGCGATTGGTGCGCTCGCGGTCACGATCGTCGGCGCCGCACCGGTCGGTCACGGCCTCACCAGAGCCGGTCGAGCCAGGTCAGCGGAGTTAGTCGAGCCAGGTGGTGAGGCGGACGGGCCCAGTCGGCCGTGCGGCGGCCGCCGCCGGAGCCGATGTCAATAACGCCAGCCGGCCGCGTCGTTTCCGGTCGGCCGGCGGCCCCTGACCGCCGGAGCGAACCGACGGGAACGAAGGTCACGCCGGCCGCGAGAGTAGCGTGACCTGCCCCGGCTGCCGGCCGGCCCGCCGCTGCGTGCAGATCGCAGCGCAGATCAGGTCCCAGGTGCGGGGCGCTGCGCCGAAATAGAGTGCGAGCTGCCCGTTCAGCCGTGCAGAGCTTAGCCGCTCCGTGAGTCCGGCTCGGTGCGCTCAGAAATGCACGCGATAGCACCTGTCGGCCGGCAACCCTCCACGTGACGAGTGCACATCAAAGAGCGTGTGCAATTCTGACCGACATGCAGCGTCATTGAAAAAGCAACACAAATCGACGTTCGAGGTTTATTAAGCCAGCCTTACTCGGACAGCGAGGAAAGATCTGGACCGCCGCCGCCAGGATCCATATGGCCAAAACCGCTCACGTGCAATCAGCTCGATCATGAATGGCTGCCAATTCAATGCAGCGATACCACCTCCACAAAACAGCCAATCAGTGGGGAGAAACGGCCGAAGCCACTGCTGGCCAGGCTTCAGAGCCGTTACCGTACTGTGTCTGTTGCTGTCAGCTGTACCCTCCAATTCGTGAAGCCGGTGGAGGGTGGGGGGGGAGAGCACTTGCTTCGAAAAAAACATCACTGTGACCATCGCTGCAACGGCGTTAGGCTGTGGCGTATCTATGAATTTTATTGGGGGGGGGTTGCACTCATCTGGAGCGGCGCCATTGTCTCAGAGGATCCCCACGTTCTGCGAAAGCTCCAAGAAGTCGAAGGTGCTGAAGCCTTTTCCGCTGAAGGGGCACCTACTTTTTGCTGAAAAATCCGTTGAGCAGATTTTGTTTAGCCCTAAGTATCGCTAAGCTATGCGAATCGCATTGTGATGTCATATCGAGGCCATGCCATGCCATGTCATGTCGACGCCTTGCCATGCCATCTCGCATTGACACCGTGCCATGCTATATCGACACCGTGCCATGGCATAGCATATCGACACCGTGCCATGTCATGGCATATCGACACCGTGTCATGCCATGTTGACGCCATGCTGTGTTATATCCTTTTGTTATTGGGATTGCTTGTGATATGAGGATGCCATGGGGCCGACACCGGCGAATGAATGTCTCACAACATTCGCCAGTGTCGAAAATTTGACGGAGATACCGAGTATCGGGTAATGTCGGGCGACGGCTCCTGGTGTCGGGTAGCGTCGACCAGTGGCGTCGAGCCGGGCGGTGGTGCCGATTATGTGGTAGCGTTAGGCTTCCGTACCGGGTATGGGGTAGTGTCGGGCGGCGGTACTGAGTGTCAGATAGTGTAGTGGTACGATACCGAATGTGGGTAATATCGGGCTGCCGTACCAAGTGCCGGGCGTGGCATCGAGTGTCGGGTAGTATCTAGATGCGGTACCGAGTGTCGGGTAGTGTCGAGCGGCGGTACCGAGTGTCGGGTAGTGTCGAGGGCGTTGTGTCGGTAGTATCTGATTCTGTACCGAGTGTCGAGTAGTGCGCGGGCGGTACCGAGTGTCGGGTAGTGTCGTGGCGGTGGTGTCGAGTGTCGGTACCGAGTGTCGGGTAGTGTCGTGCGGCGGTACCGAGTGTCGAGAAGTGTCGTGCGCCTGTACCGAGTGTCGGGTAGTGTCGGCTGCGGTACCGAGTGTCGGGTAGTGTCGGGCGGCGGTACCGAGTGTCGGGTAGTGTCGTGTCGGTGTCGTGCGGTACCGAGCGTCGGGTAGTGTCGGGCGGCGGTACCGAGTGTCGGGTAGTGCCGGGTAGTGTCGGGCCGCGGTAGTGAGCGTCGGGTAGTGTCGGGTAGTGTCGGGCTGCGGTACCGAGTGTCGGGTTGTGCCGGGCTGCGGTACCGAGTGTCGGGTATGTGTCGGGTTGTGTCGGGCTGCGGTACCGAGTGTCGGGTAGTGTCGGGCGGCGCGGTGTCGGACGGTCTCGGACGGCGGCGATCACCATCGCCGAGTGTCGGCCGGCGGCCTGTCGAAGTCGATAACGGTCCGAGCGAGGTCGGGCCGATCCCTGCGCGCCACGGCACGCAGCCGCCTGGCGGGCCGGCGGGTAACGGGACCGGCAGACGCGCGCGGCGCGCGGCAGACGGGAGACGATCGGAGCGGCAGACGAGAGACGATCGGAGCGGCAGACGAGAGACGATCGGAGCGGCAGACGAGAGACGATGGAGACGATCGGAGCGGGAGACGATCGGAGCGGCAGACGAGAGACGATCGGAGCGGCAGACGGGAGACGATCGGAGCGGCAGACGAGAGACGATCGGAGCGGCAGACGAGAGACGATCGGAGCGGCAGACGAGAGACGATCGGAGCGGCAGACGAGAGACGATCGGAGCGGCAGACGAGAGACGATCGGAGCGGCAGACGGGAGACGATCGGAGCGGCAGACGAGAGACGATCGGAGCGGCAGACGAGAGACGATCGGAGCGGCAGACGAGAGACGATCGGAGCGGCAGACGAGAGACGATCGGAGCGGCAGACGAGAGACGATCGGAGCGGCAGACGAGAGACGATCGGAGCGGAGACGATCGGAGCGGCAGACAGAGACGATCGGAGCGGCAGACGAGAGACGATCGGGGCGAGACGAGAGACGATCGGGGCAGACGAGAGACGACGAGACGATCGGAGCGGCAGACGAGAGACGAGCGGCAGACGGCGAGGAGACGATCGGAGCGGAGGGACGATCGGAGCGGCAGACGAGAGACGATCGGAGCGGCAGACGAGAGACGATCGGAGCGGCAGACGAGAGACGATCGGAGCGGCAGCCGAGAGACGATCGGAGCGGCAGCCGAGAGACGATCGGAGCGGCAGCCGAGAGACGATCGGAGCGGCGGCAGACGGAGACGATCGGAGCGGCAGACGAGAGACGATCGGAGCGGCAGACGAGAGACGATCGGAGCGGCGGAGACGATGAGGGCAGACGAGAACGATCGGAGCGGCAGAGGAGACGATCGGAGCGGCAGACGAGAGCGATCGGAGCGGCAGACGGAGACGATCGGAGCGGCAGACGAGAGACGATCGGAGCGGCAGACGAGAGACGATCGGGGGCAGACGAGAGACGATCGGAGCGGCAGACGAGAGACGATCGGAGCGGCAGACGAGAGACGATCGGGGCAGACGAGAGACGATCGGAGCGGCAGACGAGAGACGATCGGAGCGGCAGACGAGAGACGATCGGAGCGGCAGACGAGAGACGATCGGAGCGGCAGACGAGAGACGATCGGAGCGGCAGACGAGAGACGATGACGGCAGACGAGAGACGATGGGCGGCAGACGAGAGACGATCGGAGCGGCAGACGGAGACGATCGGAGCGGCAGACGAGAGACGATCGGAGCGGCAGACGAGAGACGATCGGAGCGGCAGACGAGAGACGATCGGAGCGGCAGACGAGAGACGATCGGAGCGGCAGACGAGAGACGATCGGAGCGGCAGACGAGAGACGATCGGAGCGGCAGACGAGAGACGATCGGAGCGGCAAGGGGAGAGCGGCAGACGAGAGACGATCGGAGCGGCAGACGAGAGACGATCGGAGCGGCAGACGAGAGACGATCGGAGCGGCAGACGGGAGACGATCGGAGCGGCAGACGAGAGACGATCGGAGCGGCAGACGAGAGACGATCGGAGCGGCAGACGAGAGACGATCGGAGCGGCAGACGAGAGACGATCGGAGCGGCAGACGAGAGACGATCGGAGCGGCAGACGAGAGACGATCGGAGCGGCAGACGAGAGACGATCGGAGCGGCAGACGAGAGACGATCGGAGCGGCAGACGGGAGACGATCGGAGCGGCAGACGAGAGACGATCGGAGCGGCAGACGAGAGACGATCGGACCGCCGCACGGTCTCCTCACACCCGACCCAGCTGCCCGCGGCGGGACCACAGGCAGGAAGGTCGAACGCAGGGTCATGAGAGCGAATACCGGCGGGGAAAGGCCACATCGGCGGGCGAAATTCAAGGTGCAGGGTGCGGCTGAAGTGGGCACGGAATCAGATGGTGGGGCGAGATGTTTATACTCGGAGACAGAAAATCGAATTCGGCCGAGAGATTGAACTACAAATGTCGACATTGAACCCATAGAAGAGACACAAAACAATGGGCACGAAATCAAACACGGGTCGCCAGAGATGTAATCTCAAGAGAGGAAATCAAAATCATGCAGAAAGCCAGAATACGACGAGCAAGGATTTAACCATGCAGATATATAATGGTGAATATTTGTGACACTCTGGGTCTTGGTCCGTGATGCTAAGCTATATAATAGTGATTGGAAAACACGCTTCATGAAAAGGGCCTGAAGACCATCGACGAGAAAACAAGTTCCATTGACTGCGGATCGAACTCTTGAACCAAAATAGACCGCTTAGCATGTCATGGAGTGATAGTACACCGATAATCGACTGACTGGTACGAGGCCGGGCGAGCGCCAAGTGTTTGTCCGAGATATGGGGGCGGCGGCCGACCTTGAAATGGGAGCGGTCAGCTTGGGCGCCGGTGCGGGGGCGTGCCGGCGCTCGAGCCGCGGCCGCCGACCGTGTGCCAGTCGGCGCAGAGTCTCCCACGCGCCAAAAAGTCGGCTCTGGTTCCAGCGGGAACGGCCACGCCGTGTCCAGTCGGCCATCTTCCCACGTATGCAGCATCGTGCGGTGTAGTGGAAGGGGGTGGGGTGGGGGGGGGGGGCTGGAGGTGCAACAGCGGGGTTGGAGCGGGTTCGGTAGCTGCAGGTGCCGGCACGGCCAGTTTCCGTGCCGGTTGCAACACGCCAGTGGAGTGTCCATGCTTTGGCCGGTGCAATCGCACGAAGGGCCACGTGGCAAGTCGTGTTATCTAACTGAGCAATGCCGCGCGTCACGAGCGTGATACGTTTTATCCCCCGGAGCGTGGGACGTGCTGCGTGGACCGCCACACAATGACGACTTGTGAAGAAACGCAGCTACACAGAACGAGTTTGGTGCAATCGGTGTCGTCACCGGCTGCGAATTATGTCACCCACATTGAAGCCGGCATGCCAACGCCGTAAACAGTGAACATTGGCCTGAAAACTCTGGCCGGATCACTGGCTGACGGTGCCTGACCTAATTTGCCAGTGACTTCGCGTCACTACAAATTTATCGCACGTGGTATCGAAAACATTAGCGTGTGTTGGACTGGCTCCACCAAGAACACACAGGTTAAGTCTGGGCATTTGAGCGAGCCGAAGGTAAATTGAAAGATCTCCGGAGTTGATATTATCGTTCGAGCGGTGGAGTTAGGGGTTAGTAGGAATACTTTTTTTTTTTTGGTTTGGGGATGGAGATCGGGAAGGGGATTAAATGATGTCATCAGAGATAAGGAAGAACGCATGGAAAGTCCAGAGATAAGTCGCATAGTAGACCATGTGCTCGATGGTGGCGGCTTTGGATTTATGGATTGCGAACCATAGCGCAATGTCGCAACAGAGAGTCTCTCGAAGGTGGGCGGAGCGCCTAAAGATTTTTCCCTTTTTTCTGTCGACGTGAGAAGCTTCTTACTGCAGCGGTCCTTGTTGGTGTTTCGACACTCTAGCGATGATCGAACGAGGAGATCAAGAAGTCGGCCTCTGCTTGCCAATCCCCAAGGGCCCCATTCACGGGGATGGACCTAATATTTTGACATTTTATTACCTACGCTGTTATAAATATACGTATATGAGTACTTTTTGACACACTAATCATGATAGAAATGTTATTACTGCCATCGAATTGTACACTTCCTACTTATCTCTATTGCCAATGCCCCTCTCCCACTACCATTTGGCGTAGCCAACCAGTAAGCACAGGTTGCTGATGTGGGCTGGAATATTGATCAGTGACTCCACCGCTCGCGTGATGAAGCTGCAAGCTAATGATGTACGAGTATTTCTATGCACTTCTGCCGGATGCTACGTAAGCTGGACTTGTAACTCGCTATTATGATGGAGGACTCAGCTTGACTTGGTTTTTCAAAGTGACGATTCCAGCGCAGCACATGTCAACACTTCACTTGCCTTCTTCTCCTGCCCCGACGTTCTGGTTAATCATGCATACTACCACCGAATAATGCTCGTCAGGAGCCCTCGGTCGAGAGCGTCTGCCAAGGGAAGGTCGAGAGACGCATGATTCTGAGCTCACCATTCGACAGCGTACACTATAGCCTGGCGACAGCGTACTGTCTGTGGGTCAGACAGGCCGCCTCACCACTCGGGGTCAGGCAGCACGGTGGCTGTGCTAGTCCGTTGCGCCGATTTCCGGAGTCATGCTCCGCTGCCTGAGGTCCGGAGTCATAACCTGCTGCCTAAGATCACAGGACGGAGGACAGTGCCTGCCTGCTGGAGATCAGCGAGGGCGAGTTCTCTCCTGCCACCGCTTCTGCGACACCCTCGCGCACCGAAAACACTCGGCTTCAGCTCACAGCAGCTGTCGGGTCTCGCTGTCACCATGATCGATTCATGGCCCAGGTTCAACGACACCAGCGATAGACATCGGCGTTGTCATGTGCTGAAGACTGTATCGGTCACGGCATCGACGTGACGGGAGCTGGCAGTGAAACAATGCCGAGGTGCACACCCAGGTATTTACTTATTATGTTGTACCTACATGCGGGAAATGTTTTGGTCGTTGATGGCTAAAATGTGCAAACCTAAAATGAATAATAAAGATTGCAGTAGCTAGGCTGGATGGTTTGAACGTGCACGATTAAAATTGAATATAGATTGCAATGACCAGGCTGTGTAAATGTGTAATACCAAAATAGAAGTTAGATTGCATGAGCCAGACACGAAGGCTGAAATTAGTCAAGCTAAAATCGGATTTTATCGCATTGAAATTGCATATAAACGGAATTAGTGGTGAATGGATTGTATAGGTCATGTCGTTAAAACAGAATATATATTGGAATAGTCAGACAGCTGTGATTCCCTGCGGCTGTGCCAATACGCTGATCTGATGTGCGAGTGATGTGACTCGTTAACTGTGTCAGTCACTCCATAAAACGCTAAGTGCCCTCTATTTTCGAAATAAACAAACAGACCTCATTTTCAGACAATACTGTTCTTATGTAATTCAAGTGAAAGTTTCGAAGGTTTGCATGTTGCTAAGTTGAGACCCATGACCGCGAGCCTCCTTCATTCTTTTCTTATTTCCTTTTTCGTAGTTTGTCGTCGATCGTTCTGCCAGCTTTTGGAAATTGTGGTAGTCGCATTCCAGTGCTGCACAGATGCTAGTAGAATGCAGGTCGTCCACATTCCATACTTCCGGCTTGGATATTTTTAATTTCGTTCCACACGAATGCTCCCCTGCTGTTAACACACCACACTGGTCTGCGTAGAGCACAACACTCACCTGCAAAACGCTCCGCTCGCTCTCCGACACTCGGCTCAACTCAGTCGGGACCCGCACGTCTTCGGTCAACAACGTCGCTCGAGCGCACTCAGTCGGGCAGCTAGGTCTGCGCACTCGGCGCCACTCAGTCCACACAGGAAACACAGCTCTCAGCGCGGCCGACGGAGGCCGTCTCAGTCCACACGCGGAACACCGCCCAGTGGCGGACGCGGCTCGGTCCACTCAGTCCACCAAGTCCAGTCTGGCCGGTCCGTCGCGCCGGGCCTGTGGCCTCCGCAGCTGCGCCGGCCCGCAGCGGCGACCCCGACGCCCGAACAGCACGCCACCGACTGGCGGCCGGCGCGCCTGACGTCAGCGGCGCGCGCTCCGCTCAGCTGAGCGTGACGTCACCGGCGGCCATGATGAGTCGGCCGGGCGGCCGGCCGGCGCGGCGGGCGGCCCCGGTTCCGGCTGGGCGTGGCCCGCCGCCGCCGTCTCGGCCGACGCTCCGGCCGTGGAGAGCAAGGTCGGCCGACGCTGAGCCTCGGCGAACTGGCAGCGGACGGCTGTCGTCGGACTTTGCCGCGTGACGATGGCGATGATGCGGCGAGCGCCCGTTTGGGTCGCTGTCGATGCTGCAGCGGGCGCCTGCTCGAGTCGCTGTCAGACTGGTGGCGCCTCCACGGGAGAGGCGGTGCGTTATGTTGAGTTTTGGCCAGAGGTGGAGTTTTCTATGCTTTTGGTGGGGTCTTAGCCTTGGCTCCACCACCTTCTTGCCCCCTTAATATGGGACCCTGTGGGATGGTCTCATCAACCAACTTGACAGCCCTTCTTTCCTCTATGGATTGAGTCGTCACCAATAATTTTCAAGCTTCTACATTCCATGGTTTTGCATTCAGTTCACCTCACTTCACTTCACTTCACTTCACTTCACTTCACTTCACTTCACTTCACTTCACTTCACTTCACTTCACTTCACTTCACTTCACTTCACTGTCATGGGCTTTAAGCCGCCACGTACGTTTGGGTGAAGATGAGGAAAGACTTCGCAAACATTGGACAATTCACTGATCTGGAGGGGGACGCATCTAACAACACATTTCAAATGATCGTTCACGAATCGGACTTCAAGCTCATTCTCAATGGTGAGAATGCAACATTGCGAATGCCTATATTTCGCCGGGCTGGTTGGTAAATGCATCCCAATGGCCTGGCCATTGTAATCAAGTTGCTGGCAATGGCGTAAAGACTATCGAAGGCTTGAAGCGGGAACCGAGGGCCATTTTAAAATGATGTATTTCTATTGAACGCTCAAACGGTTATTGTTTAAGCTTATCCGAAAATTTTTTTGGGGGGGAAGAGCTGTCCCCAGGCCGACCCCGCCCTGAACTCCACATCACTGATTGGTAGGCTGTCCAGATCCATCTGAGAAGGTGCATTCTTTGGAAGTGTAAAGCCAGAACGCAAAGATGCGTTCGTCCTTAACTAGATATCAGCATGCCCCGTGAATGCGTTGCAGACGTACTTAATTCGTCTTTTCATGAAGATATTTACGAGCTTCCAAGCATATTATGCTCGCTTTTGAACTGCCAGCGCGAACGTACCCACTCCCGTCACACCTTTTGTTCCACCGATCGATTCTTTCCCATGGGATCCCATATAATTAACATCGCTTATATGCTGCTCGATGCCTTCTCACGGGACACCAGGCCATCAATGTTCCTCAGTCAATGAATGGCCTGTTCCAATGGCACCACAACCTTACCCGAAACTTCACGAAACTATTGCAACCTCTTCGATCCCTAGAGTAGCTGAGGCGAATAGTTACATAATTCGCGTACCTGCGACAATTCTAAGTTCCATGAACAACGCGGTGTCCCGGATGATTAAACCGATTTGATTGATAGTACTGGCGATTTAAACAGCTTGGAACCCGTTGATGTTTTGGCCATACGTCTAAAATGCGCTTGCACACCATCTTAAGCGTGCAACACTACTAGTTCTAAATCTTCCCAGCGAACTATCGATTTTCGAACGGCTGCTACCTCTCAAATCTCCACCGGTCGTTGCATTCGTCTGCCGCTCGAACCTGCCGACCGCCCGTCCTGTTCTGCACTGTCGCGCCGACGGAACCGACGACGCGGCCGCCTGGGCGCCTCCGCCGCCGACGGGACCGACGCTGGCGAGGGCGGTCGGTTTTTGTCGCGCCGCCCGCCCACGCGACTCGGCCGAGTGTGACACCTGATGGCTGGATGCCGTGCCGCGTCCGGTCGCCCGGGCACGGCACATTCGAACGGCCGTGTCAACCGAGGTCAAACCGGGCAGCCAGTCGGCGCAGACCATGGTCGTCATGTGGGACGCTGAAATGATAAAGCGCTACCGCGATGACCTCGTTAAAATTGCGAAGCTATTTATGTATATATGTATAGATGTTCATATATATATATATATATGCATATTAGGTGATTCCCACAGGGTTCCAAAAAGTACATTTGCTGCAAATAGCGGCAAAAATAACTTACACTTAATCGTTCCATGACCGCAAATGGCCATGACAAAAATATCGTTACAGGGCGCACCTAGGTTACTTAAGCCCGACCATCTGAAGTGCTGCAGTCTCTACATCATTCACATGGTGCTATGGGCGCCAGTCTGCAGACGAACAGCATGCATTACCGCCTGCGGTCCTTCCATCAATCTGGCGAACACAAATGTACAGCAAGCTTCGAATGAAAATACTTCTCAGGAATTCGACCCCGATTCAGTTACCAGTACATTGGTTTTCATGGCGAGATGGATGCCAATGGGTATTGTATCGTCGCAAGACCAAGTATTGCGTCGCATGCCCCTCAGTCCCCATCGTCTCGACTCGCACCAATGCTTTCAGACGACGACGTGCATCCGGTTACCGTAGCCGGCGGAACATCGATGACGCCTGAGGCTGGGGCGGGGATGGCCGAGCGGTTAAGGTGTTGGGCTCTGGGTACCAAAGGTCCCGGGTTAGACACTAGCGCCGCTCGGGACATTTCCCAATCCCGCGGCCCACCGGCGAAACAGAGTGGGCGGCGCCACTAGCCGTCAATGTGCATAAAGTGCGTCGTGAACCAACCAATAAACAAACGCCTGAGACGCCGGTCACGTGACCATTTACGTCGCCAAGGTCGTGACTCCTGGCTTGAAGCCAAAGAGCCTCAATAGCACAGTAAGCGCGCACGTGGAGTGCTCTACACTACCTCTCATTTTTGAAGGTCGCTCTAGTCGAGGAACGAATCTTTGATCTGGATAACTGGCAGGTCTGGCCTGGATTTTGGCCGATTCATCTTTCCTGATTCTTCTTCTTCATCTTCTCCATCTGGATTTTGGTGCCTGTGCCAGCCGTCGAGCCCCACTCGGTTCTGAGCGGCGACCGCGACGCCCTACACCCACCGTCCCACGTGCTGCGGACGGCAGGTGAAGTGATGCAGTGAAGTGAAGTGACGCGTCAGTGGCCCCAGACGGCTCTTCATCCGAAAGTGACGTGGCCAGCGGGGGTTCACCATCAGCCGGGACGCCCAACTGAAGCAGCCAGGTATAGTCCGCGGCCTCGAAGTCGGTGCGCGGTGGACGAAGCTGTCGGAGGTCGTCACGTGGTCGACGTCGACGCCGGCGGATGCTGACCGCAGCTCTGACAGGATGTCTTGTTTTTCATCGGCCGACATGACCGCCGGGATGGTCTCGCCATGAGCCGAGAACCAGTTCGTCTGCAGCGCCTTCTGCGTCGCCTGCCTGTCCGCCTCGTCCAGCTTGGTGGTGCACCGCACCAGGAAGTTGCCCGCTCCGTCACGGATCCGACCGATCACCCACGGAAACTGAGCCCGAGCCATCCAGGTACGTGCCAGTTGAGAATGAATTTGGTCTGCCTGCACTGGTTCTGGTGACTGTCGATCAGATAGATCTGTACTGAGGAATGCGGGACGTCGGTAGCTTGGTGGTTAAGCTGAGCGTCTGACGCGCCAGAGGTGCGGGGTTCGATTTCCCGCGATGCTCGCCCTTCCTGCCAGGGTGAGAGGCAGGTGACGCCACGTGGCCTCAGCAGCTGAGTGCGTCGTAAAGCCACAATCCAATCCAATCAGTGGAGGAGTCTGCCTCAAACCTCGATTGGTCAGCGCTAGCCAGCACGTCTGGTCAGTGTCTCGTGCTCATGACACCAAATCAAACGAGTGAAGACTTCGACTGCAGAAGCCGTGCAATCGTCGAGGAATTACCAGCGCGCGAGGTCAAAATGTCAGCCCAGGACATTTTTTTTCCTGGTGATCATGTGAAGCAGTAGACTTTAATGTAGACTCGTTTCGCTATAGACATGACAATTTTTTTATGGAATCAACATAATTTATATGTAACACATAGCGAAATGCAGTTTGTGGAATCTTAAGCATAGGTTGATGCTGGCACCCGATTCAGCATGGTTTGGCTTCAGCCTTTGCGGCAGGGGAGAAGTGCTCACAACACCGTGGGGGTCGGCTGGACTGTAGACTTCGACCTGTTGATGAAGTGAAAACTAAGGGACTGTCTGCACATAGTTTTCAGAATATGTGTTTGGCCAGGGAAAGTAGACACGTGAAGCTTACAAGGTCATAAGCTGAGGTAACTCGCATCAATGGGGGGGGGGACGAACCAAAATCGGCGATGCTGCTGAGCTTCAAATCTAACGCATCGTGATTGTTTTTCTTTTGTTTGTTCAACCAAGTCAAGTCGTTTCTCGCATCGATCATTCACGGTGAGTTTGAAACACACAATAGGCACGGAGTCAGAGCCACGCGTAGTTCAACAAGAGCTGGATTCATAATGTGAATCTTGTCATTATGAATCCAAAACAAGTTGTCCAAAACAAGTTGTCATGACAACCTTCTTCATCAAGACCATTAAAATTTAGAAATCTGGCTGTCACACCTAGTGCTCAGGAATGCTGTCATCTGATATCGTACCCTCCATTTGCAGCAAGGGGGTGGGGTGCCAAGTCGTTCTCACCATCACCTTACCATTCCAATGCTACTGCTCGGTAAAGCTGGCTCTATCTGAGGAAAGTCTGCATTTGTGGGCAGATCGAATACCATTCTATCGCTCAAGCACGCATGGAGGGCGTAATTGATGCCAGTCAGATTTGACGGACGCGACTGGAAGTCGATCTCACCGCGTTATTCTTGTTGCTGTCTGGAGAGAGTAATTTCTATGCACGGCATTCATTGAGAGGGCCATCGGTTGGCAGCTTTCACACCTGGTGGCTTTGTCGCGAGTCGCGCCGACTTCTCAGAGCCATGTGGTGAATGTCAGCCGCACCAGCTATCGCTTAGCGTCATCATCATCATCATCATCATCACGAGCATCGTTAGCATCTCTCCCTCCCCCTCTCTCTCTCTCTTCTCTCTCTCACTCTCTCTCTCTCGCTCTCGCTCCCACTCTCGCTCTCGCTCTCTCTCTCTCTTCCTCTCCCTTTCTCTCTCTCCCTCTCTCTCCCGCACGTATACACACACACACACACACACACACACACACACACACACACACACACACACACACACACACACACACACACACACACACACACACACACACACATATATATATATATATATATATATATATATATATATATATATATATATATATATATATACATGCATGCATATATGGATGTAGTTATTAATTGAATTGTGTTATTGTTTATTTAGTTCTCGTATTATTCTGGCATAGAACGCTTTCAAGGAGCGACCAGGAGCGTGAGGAAGCGAATAAGTCGGGTAGAGGCGCAATCGAAGCGAAAACAGATGTCAGTCTCCCGGTCAGATGTCGACCACCTGATTCGTTTATGTTTTACCGGATCGAGATTCAGGATGCGAAGCACTTCATCGACAAACTGTGTGACACTGGGGATGCAAGCATCCGTTTATCAAGCCATCAAACATGCCGCTTCTGAACACGGTTAGTTGTATGGAACATTTCGCCTGCATATATTTATGACCCATGCTTTTCTTTGTGGTAGCTTATTCATTCTCACCTGGGCGCATTTCAATCTTAAGCAACTGGCTGGTGGTCCAGGTATGTGCACGCAGTGGCGGCATTATGCTATGGTTCCATGCTCCACGTCGCTCGAAGTGAAAATGACGTCGCCAAAAGTAGTGTTCACAGCTGGGTGACGAAGCGCGCCGCTGACCTTGAGCCACCTCCGCTATGTCATGGATGATGATTCAGCTGACTGCGCTCGGCTGGCATGACGGCCCGCATTTCGCCGCAGCCACGCGCGCCATATGCCACTGAAATACGCATTGTGCAGAGTTCGCAGCTGTCTGCGTTGCATGCCGGAAAAGCTATAGGCGCTGTCAATCGCAGCAGATGACTCGCAGCTCTCCAATTTAGCAGACAGGTAGCCAGATCTCTCGGGACGGTGGCATCCTAATGCTATTTGTTCTTGCTACGCTTACAATCTTTCGTGTGCTTTGTTATAGTGCATGGGTGTCCATGTAGGATTTTCCGTGGATACGTGTAGAATATGTGTTCTTGTTGGATGCTTCGTGCTCTTAGCACGTTATCTTACATCATGTTTGCGCCGTAATTATGAAGTGATGAATAAAATATACCCAAGAACAAGAAAAAACGATAAGACATGTAAACCATAATTGAGATGTCTCATCAATGAGTCGGAAATTAATAGTGCGGATGAAAAAGGATCAGTCATGATAAAACATGAATTAAGCAAGCTTTGTTCGAAATCAAGCGTTGTGGTTTTTTTTTAAAAAAGTATACAAAGAATCAGATGTTGCGATAGCTTCCGCTAACGCACCGTTACCAGATGGACATATTTACACATGCTCACTTGTCACACCATATCACAACCTACAACATGTTTGGGAAATAAGTTTGTTAACAACGTGACATGATCGGTCGTGATTTATTTTATATTATCTCGGGAGGGGGGGGGGCAAGTGGCTAAAGTATTTAACTCTGGATTAAAAGGTCCCGGGCCAAACATTCGCACCATTCTGGACATTTCCCAATCCCGCGGCCGATCGGCGAAACAGCATCGCCAATAGCCGTGATTGTGCATGCAGTGAACCACCCGATATGCAAACAAACAAATAGATCCTCTGAGGAAAAACCCAGAGGAAGCATGGTGGGTGACCCAGATACTGGTTAGAAAGTAGCCGTCACTGTTGGAATTTTCCCGTTCGTAGCGTACTAATGCGTAACTAGAAATCCTGGAAAAGCACAAAAGAGAGGTAAAGACGGCAATTGATTGATCACAGTCTTTGCCTTTCTTCCTCGTTTTCGTCGACAATGCTCATTGTTCTCAGCAGTGTATCCACATTCATTTGTCGTTTCTGTTAAAATGTAGATGAATGCTTCACAAATGTGTTTTAGGTGATGCAAATACGATGTCATGCTGTACACATACATCCCTTCTCGGTTGCATACGACAAACTCTCTGTACAGACCCCCTGTGCAATACCGAACAGCACTAAGCAAACCCGAAGCTGAAGGGAGCTACCTGTGCTGCGTCTTACATATCATATGTGCCAAAGACATACACGTACTTAACCGATGAAGAATGGAAACAAAAGTATACAAGGATAATTAACTTAACAGAAAAATACATTTCTGCCGCGTGGCTTATCGATAGCATGTCCGAATTTGTGGACCGTGGTTACCCCCGACTGCACAGTTTCAATATGATACGGGATCAGACCAAGCGATACCTGCAGTGGCGACCGTGTGCGATACCTTCTCACTCTGGTAGTCTGCTATGGAGGCTGAATGAGGCTGTGTGAAACTAAAGCTGCTATTGTACGTCTCCTTAACCCTCCTGGGGTTTGATAATTATTACCACCTACAGACATCGCTCTAGGACCGCGTTTAGTCTAATCGGCAATTAAGGTAGCAATTAATCAGTTATGAGGATAATTGGCAGAATTTATGCTGGAGGTGCGTCAGGAACGAATGACCAGTCAATAATTGATCGGCGACTCATTTTACCTGTTTTAAATCGGCGGGCCCAGCAACGCAGCTCTGCTTCGTCGAACTCCGTTCATCGTCACGCCGACGAACTTCAATGGGTGCTTGCGGGAATGGAAGCCAATTTCAATAGCGTTTGTATTTGGCTCACGTCAGCATGCTCGGCATCACTGTCGGCCTGTTGACTGTTGAACAGGCGACTGTCAGCGCGTCGATGCGATCTCCATAGCAACCGCGCAGCATGTATCTAGCGTCAATGTGGCAGTAGGTAGTTCCTATGGCAACGTGAAATTCACACGGCGACAAACTGACAAACAAGAAATGGTGGCTGGCTGATGTTTTTTTCTGAATGTATTCTATAGGGAAACAATATAAGCAATTACGCGTACTACGAACATGTGAATATTTCACCCCCCCCAAAAAAAAAAGGAGGAGAAGAAGAAAATTGGCCCATCACGAGGTACTACACATACAAATGTTCCAGTTTAGTGGCTAGATGACAACGGGTACTGGAACGATCATGTCGAAACTCTCATGATTCAACAGAGAGCAATCAAATATAAATACATTTGCCCCATATAATGCACCAATGTATTGGATTCACCATTCACGGTTGTTCCAGGACTTCGGTTCAGCATGCACAAGTGTTCGAGTTTAGACGATAATGGGTATTGAGATGGCTATGTTGATATGCTTTCTACTTTCAGCCGGTAACGGGTAGATAGATCAAGTTAGGTCTCTGGTACCCCAAGCCAGTACCGTCACAGCAGCATGCCGTTCAGGAACTGGTCCAACATGGGGACGAGTAGTCTGGGGGTAAGTTTCCCGTCTCACAATCGAAAGCGTGTGGGTTCGAGTCCCACCTGTCGCTGCTCTTCGCCCGCGACCAATCGGCGTGAGAGATTGGCGACGCTATATGACTCAACGGCCGACGTGTCGTAAAGCCAATGACCACCGAAATGGTCCAACATACTCAGACCGGTGAAGGCTAGCCTGAAATGAAGATGCCCTAGAACTGAATGTGAAGTGCGCTTAATTGAACTGCATCCTTCCCAGGTATGCTACATTCATCATATCTGTGTGCGGAGGACTGGCAGAGGATTCATAATGGTCGCCGGATTCCTGTGGGCAGTACGTCAGAAGAGGCTCCGATGCAATTAGGAAGCAAACACCCACGTCGTGTTAGCCACAGGAAATCGCAATTACCTCAGCACCACCGCATTATTTTTCCTGTCAACAGTTATTGGAAGTTGTGTCCTCCAGCAAAGGATCACGACGGAGGCAGGAAATTGCTCCCACAATGGTGTCAACTACGGTGGGCGACTTTCTTTTGCGCCAAGCCGGTGGCACCGCTCCTGTGCGCCGCAGGCTATACTTGCGGTGCGGAGATGTGGCGTGGAGTTGAAGTTCTGCCCCACTGGGCATGTTGCGCAGACGGCGGGTGACAACATCCGCACACTTGGCACCACTTTCCGGCTTTCGTTGCGGAATTCCGCCTGACATCTCCAAGGGCGGAGAGTTTTGCGACACTTTTGGAGATATTGACCTTTGAAGCTAAGACTGCAAACGACACCATATGTGTGTAGCGAGCCAAAGCTGGCCACGGATCATTATTGTGGCATCGGAAAGTATATGACAACTGCGTATGAATTGGAGGAGAATAAAAGTCATGGTTCCCTCCCCCTACACTTTGGATGACTTTAACTATGTCGTAGAAAGGTAGGAATCGAATCGAAAATGGATCTCATTCGACCCCAGTTTTGAGATTGTTCCCCCTCCTCCGCCTACCGAAAACGAAATTGTAAACTCCTACAGTACTACAGGCTCCGCCTATAGTAAGCGGAAACCCAGTTGAAGTACAAGGTGTAAAGGCTGTCAATAGACGTTAATTGTGCTTTTCCGATATGCATCAACATGGGATAGCATTGTAACGTATGCATTTTTATCGTACATTGTAACACACATGCATTGCAACAGACGTTGTGGCAAGTTATTATGTCATTGCCACATTTCCACTGAATTCCTAGTAGAGTGATCCACATGCCACTCCATATGTGGATGTCACATGTCGACATCGACAGTTCCACTGAATTTCTAGTCGAGTGATCCACCGCCTCCTGCCCTGATCTTCTGGCCTATGGTCTCCCGGTGGACTCCGGAACGAGCTGATTTCACAGGTACCGTTCCGGAGAGAAGGGTATGCACCGACGCCACATAGTGCCTCATGTGCTGATGGTGAATAAAGGGACAGTATGTTTCGGTGTCATATCGACCGCTGAGCGGCAATCCACGGGGCAAATGCACGCAAAGGGTGGCTTGCGACACTCGCATCGCTCATGCTTCCGGGCTGCCACCTGCCCGAGACCAATTCACCATCCGACTACGGACGGCTCCCGATCGGGCTCGGATTCGGCCGGCCCGTGATGTCACCGGTCCATCGGCCGAGCGTCGCTGTGAACGACGCGACAAACAGCGCACCGGTCACCGTCGGCTGCGCCGCGTCTCGTCTGCGCCAGAGACGCCGCGCCGCGCCGCGTCGGCCCGCAAACAGGATCCGGGCCGGGCGCGGGCGAGGCGGCGCACGATCGGGGACGGGAAATTCACACCGAATGCGTAACCTGTGGCGGGAGTGGAGCGTCTGACGGATCGCGGCATTTTTCTCGTGCTCCCCTCAGCGCCCAGCGCTGCGGGAGTCCACGTTGACGAGAGACGACGCCGACGGCAGCCGACGCCGACGGGAGTCGACGCCGACGAGAGTCGACGCCGACGAGAGCGGGCTCCGACTTCCGAAGGTGTGTGCTGTGACGGGCTGGACTCTGCTGGACCCGTCTGGAAGTGGAAACCGCCTGCTAAAAAGCCCAGCTCTCTTTTGCATTGTGTCGCATCGGGTGGTCACGGAAGAGGGAAGGGTGTCGCGAATGCGGTGCGGAGATGTGGCGTGGAGTTGAAGTTCTGCCCCACTGGGCATGTTGCGCAGACGGCGGGTGACAACATCCGCACACTTGGCACCACTTTCCGGCTTTCGTTGCGGAATTCCGCCTGACATCTCCAAGGGCGAAGAGTTTTGAGACGCTTTTGGAGATATTGACCTTCGAAGCCAAGACTGCAAATGACGCCATATGTATGTAGCGAGCCAAAGCTGGCCGTGGATCATTATTGTGGCATCGGAAAGTATAGGACAACTGTCGTATGAATCGGAGGAGAACAAAAGTCATAGTCCCCTCCCCCTACACTTTGGATGATTTTAACTATGTCGTAGAAAGGTAGGAATCGAATCCAAAATGGATCTCATTCGACCCCAGTTTTGAGATTGTTCCCCCTCTTCTGCCTACCGTAAACGAAATCGTAAACTCCCACAGTACTACAGGCTCTGCCTATAGTAAGCGGAAACCCAGTTGAAGTACAAGGTGTAAAGGCTGTCAATGGACGTTAATTGCGCTTTTCCGATATGCATCAACCTGGGATAGCATTGTAACGTATGCATTTTGCTCGTGCATCGTCACAAACATGCATTGCAACAGACGTTGTGACAAGTTATTATGACATTGCCACATTTCCACTGAATTCCCAGTCGAGTGATCCACATGTCACTTGATATGTGGATGTCACACGTCGACATCGACAGTTCCACTGAATTTCTAGTCGAGTGTTCCACCGCCTCCTGCCCTGATCTTCTGCCCTATGGTCTCCCAGGTGGACTCCGGAACGAGCTGATTTCACGGGTACCGTTCCGGAGAGAAGGGTATGCACCGACGCCATATAGTGCCTCATGTGCTGATGGTGAATCAAGGGACAGCATATTTCGGTGTCATATCGACCGCTGAGCGGCAATCCACGGGACAAATGCACGCAAAGGGTGGCTTGCGACACTCGCATCGCTCATGCTTCCGGGCTGCCACCTGCCCGAGACCAATTCACCATCCGACTACGGACGGCTCCCGATCGGGCTCGGATTCGGCCGGCCCGTGACGTCACCGGTCCATCGGCCGAGCGTCGCTGTGAACGGCGCGACAAACAGCGCATCGGTCACCGTCGGCTGCGCCGCGTCTCGTCTGCGCCAGAGACGCCGCGCCGCGCCGCGTCTGCGCCAGAGACGCCGCGCCGCGCCGCGTCGGCCCGCAAACAGGATCCGGGCCGGGCGCGGGCGAGGCGGCGCACGATCGGGGACGGGAAATTCACACCGAATGCGTAACCTGTGGCGGGAGTGGAGCGTCTGACGGATCGCGGCATTTTTCTCGTGCTCCCTCTGCGTCCTGCGCCGTGGGAGTCCACGTCGACGAGAGTCGACGCCGACGGCAGCCGACGCCGACGGGAGTCGACGTCGACGGGAGCCGATGGGAGTCGACGCCGACGAGAGCCGACGCCGACGAGAGCGGGCTCCGACTTCCGAAGGTGTGTGCTGTGACGGGCTGGACTCTGCTGGACCCGTCTGGAAGTGGAAACCGCCTGCTAAAAAGCCCAGCTCTCTTTTGCATTGTGTCGCATCGGGTGGTCACGGAAGAGGGAAGGGCGTCGCGAAAGCCTGCGCCTGAAGTCGCAAGAGGAAGTGATGGCGAGCAGGAAGTTCTGGCAACACCCGAAGTCCGGGTGAATTATGCGTAACACTTGCCACTGCATTAGATAACATCAGCATGAAACGGTGAAACACAGTACGCCATTTACAGGCGTTATTAATTGCTTGTCCAAAACTGCTTCCACCTGTTTCACTCATCGCGCACCTGAGGTGGTTTCATAGTATTCTCCCATGGGAAACTGTGAAAGAAAGTATATTCCTAGGTGCAGCACTCTTGTCGTGCATGCATACTCAGCAGCAGATATTCAACGTCAGATATTTGTACAGCGTCATGTTTGCACAGCAAATATGATGGTGGCTATAATTAGTGACACCTATAAGCAGTGTGCCAGATACTCTTAAGTGACAGCAAGTTCGTTCGGCTTACTGACAGGGGCCAATACACGTGCGATTGCATATCAGCCACACCGTCTGCCACGGGCCATAGCTTCCGCCACTGGTCACACCGCCTGCCCGTGGTCCCGCTACCTGCGACCGGCCACACCACCTTACCGGCCACACCACCTTTCCGGCCACACCACCTTACCGGCCACACCACCTTACCGGCCACACCACCTTACCGGCCACACCACCCCACCGGCCACACCACCCCACCGGCTACACCACCCCACCGGCCCCACCACCCGCCATCTGTGCCGGCCACACCACCCGACACCGGGGATCGTATCGACTGTGCGACCAGCCCACCGACGTTGAAGAGTTGTCAGGACCAGTCACCGAATTATGCAAATGATATAAGAGCGAAGCATGACAATGCATGTAAAAAGGCGCATACTGTATCTGTATTTGATCCGAATGTATGAGAAGTGCAGGATTCGTAAGAACTAGCTGCGTGCCACTGGCGCGTATGCAAAGAAGGCGCACACCACACGCATGGTACCTATATGGCAACATTTGCGAATGGCTTCGAAGAACAAAAAGTTGCGTCGCCAATGGGCCAACAGTTGTCGCACCTGATTGAAACTCCAGTCAACCTCAACGCAGGAAGGTCGCTTTTTATCGAAACACTGGCCCTGAAAAACGCTGCCTTAATTCGTCCTTGAGCGTCAGTCATAAGGAGAGTGAAAATCCACGGCCATCTGACATCCACCATTTACCGGCGACAACATCACCAAATGCGCACGAGACAAGATCTCAAAGCGCGTCGCCCGTACGCGGGCATATCGACTGCACCGTGTCGAAATCCAGACAGATCGGAAGATGCGATCAGTCCTCGCAGTCGATTTGCCCCGCATGCATGGGCGCTCGACTATACTACCCGGCCGGCCGGTGGGGGCGGCGGCGGCGCCGCATGTTTAGCGTCCAACTCACGTGACATTAGGGCACACCCCACCGGTCCACACCACGCCCGCACGGCTGGCCGTCACAACAAGCGGCCGCCGGCACCGGCCGGCGTTGGGCAACGGCGGTGGCGCCGTCGCAGGCGCGTTGGGCAACGGCGCCGGCGCCGGCGTCGGCGTCGGCGTCGGCGCCGGCCAGGGCCGTCCGGCCGCCTCGGAGCCGCAGTGCGGTGCCGATTTATCCCCGTGTTTGTCGCCTAGTTGCTCCGTCTGCCGGAGAAAGTCGCCGGGCGGACGGGGGTCATCGACGGGCGCGGGTCAATCTGGCGCGTAATCGCCGCAGCGGGCGCGGCCGGCGCGGCGGCGTGCCCTGACGAGTCGGCCGGCTGGCGGTCGCAACACGGCTGGCGGACACGACGCGGCTGGCGGTCGCGAGCCAGCGCCGGGTTCGCCCGGTGACCTGGTGCCGGGCGCGCGCCTCCCGGCCGACCGCGCGCTGCCGATCGGCGCCGCGCCGAAACTGGGCGCGCGGTTTTCGGATCGATGCCGCGCCGCGATGGCCGGCATTAGTGGACGCGGCCCCGTTAACCGGCCATTGTTCCGGCAGACCGCAGGCCGACGCCGGGCGGCTGTTCCCACGGCCGTGCCGCCGCCGCCGCCGCCGCCGGCCCGGTCCGGCCGGCTCGCCGACTGGTGATCTCCGGGCGGGAGGCGCCCAATGGGGCGACCGCTCCGGCGCGTGCCCTGCGCGCACCGCCGACACACCGTGTCATCAGTGTCACCGTGCCATCAGTGTCCGAGAGGGCCGGCATTAAAAGGCGATCAGAGGCGGGTGTGGTCCGACCGGCTCGCCGACTGGTGATCTCCGGGCGGGAGGTGCACAATGTGACGGTCGCTCCAGCGCGTGGCCTGCGCGCACCGCCGACGCAACGTGTCACCGTGTCATCAGTATCAGTGTAATCAGTGTCGGAGACGGTCGGCATTAAAAGGTGATCAGAGGCGGGTGTGGCCCGGCGATCGGGACCGCTCCGAACGCCGACCCGCCTCTTAGTGGACGCGACCCTCCGACCGCTCCGGTTCAGCGGTCGGAGGAGCTGGACAACCGGCCAGCTGGGACGGATTCTGCACCAGACGCCGTCTACAGCGTTGTGCACCGTCAGCTCTGAAATCTCGCTGGGCCCTCCAGGAACAGGTGTTCAACGACAGTCAGTGATGGAACGTTCTATGCTTGTGGTGGGCGCTGACCCTCCCCCAGTTTTGCTGAGGCTTAACATGGGACCTATGAGAGTTGACTGGAAGTAATGGCATAAAAAGACCCATTTGACTCCCTCCCATACCAATCATTGTCAAACGTTCCTCCCCGCCCACAGTAGTTATCAGACTTGTATTAGCCGAGGTGAGGATGACATGAGTAATGCATAGGTAAGTAGATAGACGAACCTCAGAAATAGATGGATGTTTTCCACAAAGGCAAGGTAACCTCTGTCATCTCTCGACTCTGAAAAAGTAGACACAGACAGGCAACAGACAATATAAAGCAAGAGAAGAAAAACCGACAGCTTGACTGTCTTCTCTTGACAAGAACGACAGAGAAAGAGCGGAAGCCAACACCCACTCGGCCGCCCATCACCCAAATCCAGATCGGCTTGGCGCATCACACCGTGCTTGACCCCACAGACGCACTGACCTGCTGCCGGGTCGGGTCATGGTCGGCCTCTGCGTCGGGCCGAAGCGAGCCCCGAGGGCCGGCTGGGATAGCACGGACTACATGACAGTTATCAGCTGCTCTGTCATCCAAGCCACTTCTGCTGGCGTGGGCCGGTATTGAGCGCCGATGCAACCGCTGCAGTAAAAGCACCACTCAAGAACCATCCAAGTACCATCCGGAGTCGCTGAACTTGCCTCCACTGAGGTAGGCACATTGCACATCTCACGCGCATCGGTTGCCCATGGCAACAGCCGAGTGGATTGCTCGCTGGGCCTGTAGCAAAGCTCACAATACTGAGTACACACACACACACACACACACACACACACACACACACACACACACACACACACACACACACACACACACACACACACACACACACACACACACACACACGTATTCTCAGAGTTTTTGCCGTGTTTATGGTGTTTTAATAGCAATAGGATACAAGCATTCACGCTTGCACTGAAGTTGTAGTGCGCTGTTGCTATGTCGAAGCAAATCCTACTTCAGTCGTCCTTTTCTTTCTTCCTTCGCGATTGTGTAAGTAGGCAGGCCTCTTCAGTAACGCACGCAGGCAGTCGCTTGTTCATGGTTGGTTGAAGCGCGTAGTAAAAATGTTCTTTGAAAGAAAAACCGGTTTCATTCGTTGCGTGGCAGCCGCTTGTCCTTTGCCAGTTGCACAACGACACCGATCCTCCTCACGCTTTGCACGGTGCAGGGCGATCTGCGAGCTCTTCCACGCAGGGCGATTCGGCACATCAGGTGCAGACGCACAGACGGCCGGCCGACAGCGTTCCGAGGAGAGCGAACGCAGCTGCTAATCGCAGCAGTTGTCATGGCGTGTCGTCACTCGTATCGCACTGGCAGCGCAGCCCAATCCGGTTACAGGCGAAAAGATCGAGTAGACGGAACGTGTGATGTGGACCGCAGCGGCAGCTGGCAGCGCCGGACACGACTCCGCTGCCGCCGCTGGACTTGGCGGTGTGCAATACGCGGGATTTGTTGAAAGCCGCTGAAGACAGAACCGCTAGTTTCCACGACATTTTGCCGTTGCAACACACTTTGAAGTACAGGTGCATCAGGGCTTTGTTCGTCCCTACGCACGGTTAAATATGCAAATATGACAGCACTGGATAGCGAAGAGTACACCATTGTCTCTCCATTTCGCGGTGAGTTCCTGTGAAGGGTCGCTGTTGCAAGTGGGAGCTGCATTGAAGAGTCTCTGATTGCGATCCCGTATGTCCGAATGTGGAAACACGGTTCTCCACACAAACCGACCCGAATAGAGCTATCAATGCCGTATGACGTACTCCCGCCACTCTTTGCCGAAGTCCGCTATTGTCCAGGTGAGGAAGAGACGCACACACAGATCGAGGATGGGAAGAAATCGCATGCTCCTTTGCAGATAGCGCACATGCATTTTTCTCCAACATCATCCCGTCCGATGAACGGTACTCCGACGCGGTGGGGGTGGGGGAGGGAGAGGGTGGAGGTGGCATGGGGCTGATGCACTCATTACACTCTAGAACGCTACAGCTCCAGACTCATCTCACAGCCCTATTAGTGTGGTTCATCCTGCTCTTGCCTCCCTTTTCCTCCTATTTATTGGGTAGTTTGCGACGCACTTTATGCACATTCACGGCTAATGGCACTGACCACACTGTTTCGCCGGTGGGGCCGCGGGATTGGGAAATGTCCCGAGCGGCGCTACTGTCGAACCCAGGACCTTTGGTACCCAGAGCCCAACACCTTAACCACTCGGTCATCCCCGCCCCTGCTCCTCCTCCATCCTGTCCAGGCATGTCCGTCCTGCTCCTGTTTCTCCTGCTCCTCCTCCATCCTGTACAGGCATGCCCATACTGTTTCTGTCTCTCCTGCTTCTCCTCCATCCTGTCCTTGCATGTCTATCCTGCTCCCGTCTCTCCTGCTCCTCCTCCATCCTGTCCAGGCACGTCCGTCCTGCCCCTGCCTCCCCTGCTCCTCCTCCACCCCGTCCAGACACGTCCGTCCTGCCCCTGCCTCCCCTGCTCCTCCTCCACCCCGTCCAGGCACCTCCGTCCTGCTCCTGCCTCCCCTGCTCCTCCTCCACCCCGTCCAGGCACCTCCGTCCTGCTCCTGCCTCCCCTGCTCCTCCTCCACCCCGTCCAGACACGTCCGTCCTGCCCCTGCCTCTCCTGCTCCTCCTCCATCCCGTCCAGGCACGTCCGTCCTGCCCCTGCCCAGCGGTGTGCCCGAATGGCCCGCACGCGGCGCAGTGCCGGTGCACCCACGTCACCCTCGTCACGGTGCACCCTCGTCACCCTCGTCACGGTGCACCCTCGTCACCCTCGTCACGGTGCACCCTCGTCACCCAGTGCCGGTGCACCCACGTCAAGGGCCGGCCGCACAGCACGCCCGCGCATGACAAAAAGCCGGCAGCTGTCGTTGACATTGGGCGATATTGCGTGTGGCGTGTCGTGTTACGGGTTACGTGGCGGGTCGAGCATTGACGAGTCACTAAATCACCCGGGGCTTTACGACACAACGAGCCACCGATGGCGACAGACCATCGGCCAGACCGCCAGTAATGTGCACGCTACGATCGGGCACGGACGCGGTCTTGCACCCGGCTGAATACGTGCAAGGGTGGTTTATTAATGCCTCGGCACAAAGCGTGCATCGGGCAATTACGCCTGTCATTTTGTGAATGCCTTTGTGCTGCACACACACAGCGTTTTTGCAGTACGGTGCACAGAAGGCACAACAATATTGTCACAAAAGAACGGATAAAAACTGACATATGGCTTATGAAGTATTTCACGCACGGCAGTCGGTGTGCGAAAGGTGTGCTTCAGTCCACATGGGTGTATATAGTCGAATGTACAGGAACGCAAATGACCAGTCAAATGAAATATTCTATGCCTTCGTCCTCTCCTGGGTTCTCCGGTTGATGCTCCGATGCGATGGTGGTCTCGAGCCCCGGTGCTCTGGTGATTTGGTATTCTGGCGCTCCATCTTTTCATAGTTTTTCTTTTGTAGCCAGGAGGTCCTGTTATTCATTGCACGTTTTAGTTGATGCCCGAAATTCTTCGCCTCTCCATCACCCGTGCTCGCCCGACTCCCAGCACGCTTCCCTGGCGCCTCATTCCTCACTGGAGCGCGCGACCCGCCGCGCCAGCATTCGACCACGTCTTGAGTGTGTGATCAATTCCACGTCTTCATACTCTCCACCCGCCCAGCCCCCTCCCACCCCCTCGCCCGCACCCCGACGCGGCGGATAATTAATCAGCCGGCAAGGCCACCGGTGGCCCGGGAGCCGGTCCGGCAGGGTGAGGACCGCACATTCACCCGTCACACCGCCGCGGCCGCAGCCGGCGTCAGAGGCACGTCTCGGAGGTGATGGAACACGTGTCGGAGATGATGGGAACCGTCTGAGTGGTGACCGGAAAACGATCGGGTTCGGCTGGAGCCAGCCGGACGTTGATGGAAATTCGCTACGTGTGTTGGCATTGCGGACGGTATTGGGTGATACACTACGGCAGGAAGTTGGCGCTGTTGTATCTTTAGGATGACGTAAACTGAGCGGGAGTTGGCATTGCCACAACCCATGGTCTTGCAATGCATTCTAAATATGCATAGGTCGACGTCGCTTGTATGTGCTTGTTTGCATGCTTTTACCATGTCTCTAATTCTGACTCCAAGATGATTGCGGTTAAGCATGGGGCTTTGTGTATCTAACGGTTACAGGATTTAGGCAGCATATGGATCGACGTTTCCACAGTCAACTGTTTTATATCATGTCCTCGTAGTCATAGCACATTACACGCTAATGAAATGGCCACGGGACTATGTTGCTAGCGTCCTGTCTCAAATGTGCCACAAATTGTCCATTGAAGTAAGACATACGCAAGTACAAAATGTCTTATTTTTTATCCAAAACAGTGTGATAGTGCAGGCAAAATGCAGAACCTAACATACTTGTGCATGTCGCGTACTTGTTCTCACGTAGTTAAAATAAAACATAACGTTTTCAAAATTTTGAGACAAGATATGCACATGTAGGGTATATGCACCAGTATATGCCATTCTGTAAACGCATTTCAAGAGTATTGTCCCGGAACTATTCCACAGTTGTGGAATTGTGGACTGCTCGGTTGCAATCTAAGTGCATAGGTCGGAGGAAGGCTGAAAAAAACTAACCCGAATATGGCAGCGGCAGTATGAAAACAGTTAAAAGATAAACGACCCGTTTAACCACCTCTTCTATGTGTGGGTGCACACAGTAGTGTCCTCTGACCTATGGTGGGTGGAGCGGGGAGTAGAAAACGCCATTTGGCCAGTGGTCTGTGGGCAGCCGGCGTGATCTGCATACTGCGTGGGAGCAGGTGAGATCTGTGCCAGTTGGACCTGTGGGTGGCCCTCATCCAGTGGCGCAACCATTCACCCACCGGCTCAGAGTTCATCTGCTCATTCATACATCACACAGTCAGCTGTCTCACCTTCAACATGCATCATCTCCACGATAAACCAATGGTGCCGCGGGTCTTCCCGCCAAAATCGGTACAGAACGCGGCCTTAAGGTCCCTCCGAAGGATGGTGTAGCGCAGTGTCCCATAGAACATGTATGCTGTATCAGTAGAACATTCGACTACGGGAGCCAATGTGGGTTTCTGGGGTAAGCACCGAACCCATCATTGACTAAAGGCTGATTTAAGCGTTGCGTGGAAATGGGGCTCGCGTGATGCTGAATGCGCCGACTAGCCCGGGTTGGAATTCGGAACACGTTTTGTGACTAGCGTGCACGGAGGAGTGAATTGTACAGCTGTCGTGTCGCTGGGTATTGGTGGATGAGGATAGGGTATGCCACTGCTCAGTTGACGGAAAACAGCGCCGTCGGCAGACCCAACCGGGGGTCGGTGCTTCTCCGCAGGAAGTCGGTCCGGCGCCGGCTGACAAAGGACGCGGCAGACGACCTTGCCGTCTGCAGGAAAACGGTCCGTCAACGGTGAACGATGTGCATATCATAACGGACCCGAGGCGCGGCGTGTGTTTCCCCCATCAGCCGACGCACGGCCATCGCTTCGGCAAGTCGCGATGTCGGCGATACTGGCGTCGAGTATGGTGGGCCGCATGTCCGTGTTGTTGGAGCCCACCGCGAGCGATACAGCTGTACAATGTCGGCGGTCGGCGGCGCAGGCGCGGACCTGAAGACGGCTGGGGCGCCCCGGGCGCGCGCGGCCGTCACTGGACCGCACGAGCATCGGGCAGCGACTGCCGTGGCTCGTGATCGCGGATCCAGATCCCTGGGATTCATACCCCGTTGATTTGTTACG